>CAUYQV010020992.1:0-49078 GCA_963574575.1 Galagoides demidoff
ATCTTTCTTTTTCTAATATTATTTTGTAATTCTTTTTTACATAGGAATATAATTGATTTTGTATAGTTATTTTGAAGTTAGCTACATTGCTGAATTTTTTTATTGTTTTTGGTAACTTGCAAGTATCTTGGAAACTTGGAAGTAATGAAATTTGTATTTTTTTACAAACCATTGGGATTTTTAAGTTATCATAATTGTTCTAGCTAGGATCTTCAAGTTTACTAGGAATGGTGGTAATGAGTACACTTATCTCATAATTGATTTGTAGATAATGCTTTTGTTTCCTCACAAAATTGATATATTTTTTAAAAAATTGATATATTTGTCCCAATGTTATCTTCAATGATTATGTTAATGTTTTGCCTATGTTGATGTTCTATAAATACTCATGAAATAAAGGAGACTGAAATTAAAAAAAAAAACAACTCAAGCTCCTTTTAATTTCTGATTAAATCAAATACAATGTCAATATGCATTTATGCATTCTACATGCCACTAATACTTGCTAATATCACTTTATGGAAGGCAAATTAGGCTCTTCTATTACAACCTTTGTTAGGAAAATTATTTAGGTCAAATTTTAATATCTTGGTTTGTTTTAATTTATTTGTAAAATAAATTATTTATAATAAGTGATAGATTTCCTTAAACAACACAAGTCTTCAAAAGGTATTTACCTTTAAAAATTGATTTAATAGAACTAAAAAAAGGTTCTTACTGGAAATGCTTAGACAAGTTCAAAATTGTAAAGGTGGTCTGAAAGAGATTGAAATTTAGGAAATTCTATTTAAAAATCCAAGGATATATAATTGATTCATTAATTGGCATGATGAATAATAGAAATCAAAACTAGAGCTTAGCAAGATGCTCCTGGAATAAAGGGCTTCCATGGGGCATAAGGACCATAAATAGAGATAACCCCAGAAGGAATTTCTAACTCCTCTTCCCCAGTCTTCATACTGCTTACCTGAATAAACTCACCTTCACCTTTTAAAAAGTATTTTCTCATCCTGATTGTCAGCTTATTTTTATATGCCAGAGTCTGTCTCCTTTAACTTTTGATTGTCTACCTTGTTTTTATCATCTTTCAATTCTAACTGCAGGAAGAGGACACTCTAATTGGCTCCTAAACTTCATATTTACCACATTTTTTCTATGTCTTTACCCTTCTTGGATTAACTTTCTCCCCAAAATAATACAGGTCCTATGTTTCCAAACAAACTTCATATTCCCCAGTCAGAGCTCCTGACTTTCAATTCGTGAAGTTGCAACCCAGTAGGACAATTCTAGTTATTGTGTTATAATGCAGTTCTTTTTTTTTTTTTTTTTTTTTTGAGATGGAGCCTCAAGCTATCCCCCTGGGTAGAGTGCCATGGCATCACAGCTCATAGCAACCTCCAACTCCCTGGCTCAAGCCAGTCTCCTGCCTCTGCCTCCCAAGTAGCTGGGACCACAGGCGCCTGCCACAACGCCCGGCCATTTTTTGGTTGCAGCCATCATTGCTGTTTGGCAGGCCCGGGCTGGGGATTTGACCCCGCCACCTTAGGTGTATGTGGCTGGCGCCTTAGCCGATTGAGCCACAGGCGCCAAGACTATAATGCAGTTCTACTCAGAAGTAAATTTACTCTAGGAGTAATGAAGAGTAAATATCACTAGTAAAGGCACTATTCAAGGCCATGCACCTAATTATAATCTATAATTTTGTATACCCTTTTTATAAAAGCACTTATAATGGTATGTAAGCTTCAGACCCCACAGAATGTGACCCACATCAGCTTCACCTATAACAATGATGCAGTCATAGTAAGAAATATAATGAAATGTTTGTAAGGAGATGATGGGTACAATTATAACTTGGACACTAAGAATCAAAATCACTTACTACCTCATACAGCTTATTTTATAAAATGAAATGATTTCATTATTCCATTGCTTTCATTTGCATAACTTTACTTTTCCAGAAAACTCCTGTAAGGTAGTGACAATTTACATCTGAAGACTCTTTGAACTCCTAGCACCAAAAGTTTTGCTTTGTTGTTTCTACCAACCTTAAAGTGTCCTATCATGATTGGTACCTATTTCTAATTAACCTTCTTCACTCTTGCCTCACATCAAAATACCCGTATCAAATCAAGCTGCAAACTGTCAATGAAAACATATCTTGAGCATCCTCCGGGAGATACTTCCAAAGCTCTGCTGAACTGGTCTTCTTCCTTCTTCCTGATTATAATAAACTCAAATCTATCTTATGAGCAAATTAGGTAGGTGATAATTTCTGGAAAGCCAGAATGCAATGGCTTACAATCCCTTTTATATATTCATATACTGCCCAAAATTGCTTTCGCTATAAAGTTTTTAAAATTATGACCACACTAAATGATTAACATAAAATTTGCCAACATTTCAACAGGTATATTTAACTTGGTGATACCCATGACTATCTTCATTAATTTTGTCATCATACTTTGGAAAATAGAATTGTGTCTGATTTAACTCTTAATCATAATGTTTAAACTCTTAATCAGAACAGTTTATAATTTTTTAACTTCTAAAAATGTAGATTTGGAAAGTAATTTTCATTATTTTTTATGGTGTGAAAAAGTAAAACAAAAATGAATTTTGAAACTAAATAGATTACGTGTAGGATACTCTTTCTTCAAATTTCAATAATAAGAGTATTAAAACACCAAGGTTTAACTTAAGAGATATGGAAAACATAAGTTCAAAGAAGGAATGCCTTGGCCTCCATTTTCAATTTATTGACTCCAGTTCACGGATATCTGTGACAACTCTCATTTCCCTATCACACGCAATGTTGGAATAAGAAGCAGGAGCGGCTATGACTTCAATCAGCACAGAAAGAAGATGAGATAGTACTAATGCGCTAAACACAATGATTACTGGCATTTTAAAATATTTGCCCTACTTCCTCACTGAAGACACAAAGCAGGCAGCCTGCAGGCTTTTTCACTCCTGCAGCTACAATATCCTGCTTCTTTCTTCTCCTGTCTGTTGGTTCTGATACTCAGTCAAACTGATTACTTTTATGAAACAATGCCTGTGATAAAAATGTGGGGAGATAAAAAAGTGGATGAATGAAAACAGAGAACCTGCAGTACAGGAAGGCTGCATTCCTCTGTGATGGCCTGCAATAGTAATGAGTTTGGTAATAGCTCATATTTGTGGAATTTGCTTTCAAGATTAGATGTAATAGTACCAGAGAGGTGGGAAGAAAATAAAGACAAGGGATAAGGATCAATTTTTGTGGTAAACTGAGGGATATGAAAGTCCGGGCGAGAAATATATCCTGCCTCTTTTAACAGGAGCTGTTTTTGACATAACCACTTACTTTCGATCCTTCCTGAAAAGACAAATATAATCTTCGTTTAACAAAACTATAGCTATAAAGGTTATGAAATAAAACAAAACAAAAAATAAAATAGGTTTATGTAGGTTTAAATCAGTTTCAGGCAGCCAACGAAAAGGGAAATTTTAGATGAAATGACTTTTCTAGATGATTCTGAAAAGAAATGGGAAGTATTCACCTTCATAAATTACTCTATTATGGGAAAAACAGTCACTGTGAAACACCAATTGAAAGTGCCATAATCAGAAACCTTATCTTCTGCTAATATGTCAATTTTAATACAGTTACAGCCTAAATATTTTTACCGATCTGTTATAATAGTGTGTTTTATATCATAAATTCTAAGATATCGAGATCTTTGATTTTAGGTCCTTTGACTTTTCCAAGTCAGTTCAATGAATATTAGAATTTTGAAAACCTGTAATAGTTGTATGAGTTAACATATTTATTCCCAGTTAAAGATATTCAGCTCAAAATCTGTACTTAAAGAAACTCGTGTCCCACAAATACTGTCTTTACCTCCATATGTGCTTCATTTTGAGTTAGACGTAGTTAGAGATTTGAAATTCCAAGTTTACTTTTTACCACATGTTATTGCCAAAATTAAGAGACATTTATTAGTATGATTGCCAGTCCAACATAAGGAAAAATGTTTTTTAGAACGAGTTGATTTTTTATTGGCGTGATCTATAAGTCATATTCCAAATGGTTTAAAATCTTATCTCCCATACACT
The DNA here is from genome assembly GCA_963574575.1 of Galagoides demidoff. Lineage (NCBI taxonomy): Eukaryota > Metazoa > Chordata > Mammalia > Primates > Galagidae > Galagoides > Galagoides demidoff. The sequence goes on from CAUYQV010020992.1 coordinate 4,102, forward strand.
AAGTATCATACTTGGTATTGTCACACTGCTGCTTATTCTATCAAGGTAAAAAACAAAATAAAACAAAAATAATAAAACAGACACTTGTTGGAAATCTCATTAAAAGATGAAATTTATAAATGGTTGTTTCCTAAACTGCTTTCCTCATAGCCTTTACTTATCTCTCAGAATTGTGTCTAGTACCAACCATTTCCTTCTAGAGGATTGGGTAATAAATGATTTCACCACACTACCCTCTTTGCTTGTTAACATTTGGAAGAGAAAATATAACTCAGTTTGGAAGTGATTGAGGTGGTAGACTTTCTGTTTACCAAGAATGTGTTGGAATCCCCAGCATCTCAGACTATGGATGTGAGTTTCAACTTATAATTAGAGAACCACTTAGTTCTTGATTCTACTACAGAAAACTAGTAGACTACAGAGAGCTGCACAACAGTGATGAAAAAGGAAAAAAATTCATAATTCTTGTCTGCAGAGGCCAAAATAATAAGACTTTATATTCATTAGTAAGTAAAGTTATTCCTGTTGAAACAAGGTCATTGCCATTAAAAAATAACAATTCTTTCTTGTTTAAAGTGACAAGTATGGAATTGTTCTTTGCTTTTAGGAAATCTGTGAAAGGGAAAAATGTCCCTATGTCCTGAAGCAAAGGTAATAAGTTGAAAAAAATAAAAATAAAAAAACCTCTCTAGGGGTCACACATAAATGTTTTCATTTACATAAATCAATATAAATCAATATCATTCTATCAATGTTTCATTTGGAAAGAGACAGCCAGAGGAGAACACCCACTAAATGTCAAAGGAGTCATTTAGAATAAAATTTTTATCCCAGGTTTTCTGCCAAACCTCAACACTATACAAACAAAGACCAAATCCTGAGACACTGATTTGTCAAACATCTAGTCAAAGAACAAGTTGGCACCTTGAAAAGGGGCTCAGGGTATTAGTCCACCACTGTCACACATAGCCCTGGAATTGCTTTTCAACTCCCTCCTCCTCAGGGTAGATAGATAAACGGCCCCCACAGGAACATGGCTTGGTGAGTTGTGAGGTAGGTGTCAGCCTTACCAGGTACCTTTACACCATTTAAATTGTATACACTTTACACTTTATAAAGGGCTCAACCAGCAACCCTTTGCCTATGAGATTATTATTCTCTATGTTGTATCACAGGATTTTGCAAGATTAATGCTTATTAATTAGGTACAGAGTACCTAGTGTATATTTCTATAGACAAGCTGTAAACATCATGGTAACTTGTTTCTTAACTCATAACCTTTATAAACACTTTTGTAAATGTAAATCTAAATAAAAATCATCACAACACCTATCTTTTATAAAGAAGTATTTGAATATATGCTAATGATTTCATATTTATAAAATTAATAAGATCTCACAATATTATTATTAGTGATTAAGGCAAAATAAAAAGGGCTACAAAGATAAAAACATAATATAATGGTAAATTATGTCAACCAGGTATGCTTACTTACCAAGTTATACTGGGCCAGGCACAGTGGCTCATGCTTGTAATTCTAGCTTTCTGGAAGGCAGAGGTGGAAGGATTGCTGGAAACCAGGAACTCAATAGCAGCCTGAGTAAGAGAGAGAGCCCATCTCTACAAAAACTAGAAAAAATTAGCCAGGTGTGGGTAAATGAACTTGTAGTTAGCTTGGGAGGCTGAGACAGCGGAATTGCTTAAGCCCAAGAGTTTGAGATAGCAGTGAGCTCTGATTATGCCACTGCACTCTATATCCACGTGACAGAGCAAGACAAGACCCTTGTATCTAAAAAAGTTATGTTGCTGCAAACTTTTTTATAATAAAAATTGGCATTATATCTTGTTTAGATATCCTGAGAAGTAATCCATTCACAATGTTAAACCTGTTGAAGATAACCAGCTGCTGTATGCCATTATTACAAATGATATTTTGTATAAAAAAAAGACAATTCTAGACATATATGGTGGGTTTAGAACATAATATAAACAATCTTCAATGGTTTAGAGTGCAAAATGCTCTTTTTTCTGTGTCCTCACTAAATCTGATATCAAGGGGACCTCTGTCATTTGTATGCAATATTATAGTTTGAAAAGTTTGATAGCCCTGTAACTTTCCTAGCCACATTGTTCTCCTTCCCACTTTGTGATGGTCAGAGCATGGCTACACCATTTATATAAACCTTCCAGGACTTTACATATTGAAGAAATGATGCAAAAGACAAAAGGGATAGTATAATAATGATGCAATGTGGTGATCACAGCCGAAGTCTGGCCACACTGTCGTGGAGAGTTCAGCAGTATAGACTACCCAAAAAGGCATCCTAAACAGTATTCCATGGCTTTTTGTGCAAACCATTAATGGATCTCAGGCCATGATGGTTTTCAGAACCTAATTCTTTTGCATTGATTACTTCAGTTACTCATATGGCTTCAATAAATTTATCTTTTGCTTAATTTCCATAGAATTGTCTTTTTATAGTTCTTGATGAAGAACTTTGAGTAAAACAGGCACACTGAAAGAATTATGAGTGTATCAAAAACTTTTATTCCTTGGGGAATTTTTTATATTCATAAAACTGCTGTAATAACTGTTTAGCTTTATAAAAATCTCTTAAGTATTCGCAATAGAATTTTAGCTTAATAAAATAGGTTAATGGTCAATATTTGATGAAATCCTAAAAGATTTCTCCCAGGGATGCCTCTACCTCTTGAATCATAGAAACCTAACTGCACTTATATTCTGTAATCAATGATGGATAGTTATACTAAGGGATGTCATCCTTAAAGTATACTATTTTCCGATTTATTACTGTATATATTTCAATTCAAAACATGACTGGTGATTTTTTGTGACTATAATGTAACTTATATATACCTGATGGGGACAAATAATCTATTTCAACCAAATATTATTATTTACCATTAATTTATAACATTTGGCTGAAGTGAAATAATAATGCATATGTTTGTATAAATTGATTGTGAACTCAGGTCAATATAACAATGATTATGCAGTGTTTTATCTTGTTTTATTTTGAGGGATGTTCAAATTTCTATACTGTTTTAAAACATTATATCACAGTTCATTATTATCTACATGAACAAAGTTAACTGTGAACATTGTCCAAACGACAGTAGAACATGAAGCCAAACCCTGTAAAGTAGGCATATTGCTTGGCAACCTAACTCCTAGATTAAAATATCTGTGGGTCATTAGAAGGGGAGGAATGCACAGACTTGCCTCAAAAGTATTGCACTGTGTTAGAATTGCCTCACCCTAGAACAAAGGCATGTCTGTAAAACATGGTCACAATTACTTTTTAATGATTTTATAGCGGTTCATTAGGAGAGCAAGACATTTAAGGGTAATCACGGAGCTATCTTGTGACATAGCTATATATTAAAGAGAGGTGATATGATGAAACCCATGTTAGGGAGGAATAATTTCTAAATATTCCCAAATCTTCTGTAATAGCTACTGAAGTTCTATGCAACATGTTACCCTTTTAAAAAAATATATTATTTAATAAAGCAAAGACAGCACTGCTCTAAAAATAACAACAATTATGATTATATATACATACATACAGAGACGCATACAGAAATAGGTAAAATGTACTAAGTGTCTGTTGTAAGCCTGGCTGTGCGCTAAGTACTTTACAAGCACAACTTCATTTAATCTTCAGCATAATCACAAGGGAATTGGACTTATTACCTTTCTTTTCTGACAAAAAAAGGAAACTGAGAATTGGAATAATATTAAATAAGTAACTTGCCCTGACAGGATAACACAATTGTGAAAGTAACAGGTATTCAACCACTTTTCTATTTACCTGTCTGCTTCCTTCACTTCTCAAGCTCTAAATTGCAGATGATCCCTCTGTCACCATCCCCCTAGTTACTATGAGTGTGTTGTTCTTATGCTTCTAATTATCAATAGATACCATCAGTGGTTCATCATCCATATTTTGATCTAGAGCAACTAATCTGCATAGATGTGAATTGAATTATGTTCTAACTTACTTAGACCTGAATCCTATTTCCTGAGCATTTAATGAAAAGTCTTTGCTTCTTTTCTTTTCCTCTCCTAGGAAAAAGGGAAGGTATTAGTCCCAAATTCTGTCCCATATGATGGCTGTTAATGCCAAGTATAGGCCTCTGGCAGACTCTGGGTGATGATAACGTGGTGTATTATGAGATTATTGTCTCTCAAGTTTATGTGCTCTTAGCCACATAATGGGTTTTTTGTTTTGAATCGACTTTGTACAGGATCCAATTATATAATTAAGACATTCAGAAAGCTCCCAGATGGTAGAGAGAGTAGGCCGAGAAGGAAAGTCCACGGTGGAAGTACGTATCAATTATACCAAGGGTAAAATGCTGCCCCTTCAGGATAGAAAAGGTGCATGGTAATCAATTTGCCAGCCTGTGGCTTATTGCTCATTGCAGGGTTTGTACCATGTTGCGAATTCAGCCTCTTTCTTTGCTACTGACAGTGTAATGAAACATCTATCATTGGCAATAGCTAAACCATCCTTGGTGAGAGGGATCTCATGCAACTTTTTTTCCAGTATCTTGAGGATTTATTTGATCCAGGGAGGCCTTGACCTCTGGCAAGGCCCCAACAGCTCCCACACCATGGATGGGCTGGCCAGAGAATCTGCCCTGAGGGGTTCCAGTTACTGCATTCTTGTATTTCTCCCTGAGTATCTGCTCCAGCCGCACAGCTAGGGGTCCTGGATGCTCAACTTGCCAAATGATCTTGGGCATATTACTTGCCCTCTCTGGACCTCAGTCCCATCACCCTCCATGGAAGGATACAACTTTCCTGTAAAAAGACGGAGTCAGGCTCACCCAGAGTCCACTCCCACTCAGAGAAGCAGTTGGAGTTCAGATCCTGCCTCTGTCTATGTCTGTCACCATGAGATGGATCATTTTTCAAGCATGAGATAGATAGCCAAGAACAGAGACTGGAGGATGTACTCTGGTCACGTTATCCTTATGGGTAACAGGATATTGGCTGCAGACACAAATGTTTTACACTCCTCCTGCTCTCTCCTAGAAGTCAAATCATATACTTTTTCTGAGACCATTATTTGGTTTTCCAATCATGATCATTCCAGGTCCCAGTCCAGCATCCAAATACCTAAGTCATTCACTACTGTCCACCCAAATGTGGACATTCTTATATCCAAGCGTGTCTCCCTTTTTCTGCAAAAAGCATACTGCTCAAAGATCAGCCAATATAAAACATTTCCTCCCACTATATTTTAGGAGTAATTCTGAGTGGAGATGTAGTATAGCAGAAATCTATTTTCCTTTTCCTATAGAAAAGAGCAATCCGTGAATCATCCAGAGCTTGTTTCTCTCCTGTATCATGTGGTCATAGGGAATTTCCAAAAATACCCTATTATACCTGCGGGATAAACTAGGGACCACGCACTGGTGCAACTGGATGTGTGTGACATTTGGTCTAGGCCATATGTTAGTGTAACTTCTTGTAAACCCTGGATTTATTTACGTCCTAACTTAATGAACCACTGCAGGTGGTGCATTGATTCCATGCCACTAAATCAGTGGAGCCGACAATACTACTAAACGAATAGCTCTTATGACATAACCACTTCGTATCCCATGTTCACCCAATCTCTATTATTAAATGTAATGAAACAAAAGTTAATTTGTTAATGGTGAATAATTCTCTGCTGAAGACAGCATCCTCTTGCTCCAGTACCCTGGGTATTTGAGCTGCTGTTCTCCCGTTGTGTTTTGCTAAAGATTTCACATAGCATCTTCCCCTACATTGAATTTGTCAGGTTCTCCGACACAAATACTGCTTAAACTTGCTGCAGATTTCATTTTTCTTCCGGGTCCCAGTCAAAAACTGTTATTTCTCTAAATCACCCATAAACTGGCCAAAGCATTTCTTAAATATTGTATTCTTAAATATGATACACGCTATACCCATATGTATATAGATACATATGTATAGAAGATAAATTTTTTAAAAGTGGAAAATAAAACCAACTACTTTTTTATTTTAAGTAATAGGAGGTGTGTGATACCACAACTTGTTTAATTTTGAGGGTATGGTATAAATAGTTTAGCAAATACTTCTTTCCTCTATTCAACTTCCACTGAAGAAGTTTATTTGTCTACTCTAATGATGTTGGGCTCATCTATGTGACTTCCTTTGGTCAATAGAATGCAGGTGGAGCTGATGTTGTGACATTTCCAAGCCTAGGCCTTAAATGGCTTAGCTATTTCACTTCACATCTTTGTAAACTTCCAAACTCTGCCAAGAATGCCCAGATAGCAGCTGTTCTTTCAGCTTTAGACACATAATAAGACAAAAATAGTCAAATAAGGCCAGAAGGCAAATCCAGCTAAACAGTAGCATGAAAAGGAACTTTCCCAGCTGACATGCATAGAATGCTTTGGTATAGCCTGGACAATCAACCTATAGAATTTTACCGACATGGAAAGCTGCTCTGGACTCCATTTGGGGTTTGTATCTCTACTCAAGAATGCCTGTGACACATCCTTGTCTGCTGTACAGGCCCGATTAACGTGCCATCATCAATATGGTGGACCTGAATGCTGTTCTCTGGAGTGTTAGGACAGTAAACATCTCTTCTGTTTATTTGCTTATTTAGCTGACAAATAAGGGATCAGTGTGGTCTCCGGGTATGCTTTGAGTGTACTTTGCTCTCTTTTCCAGATAAATGTAGACTGCTTTGAATCAGAACACATTCTCCAGATCACCAGGGCAGAAAAATGCCAGGGACTGTTTGCCTGCTGGAGTAGAGACAGCACTTCCACACTGATTGTAACTAGGCTGCACTTGGTTCAGTTTGTGAAAGTCCAACAGCAGCAGCCACACTCTTTCTGAGTTTTACAGGACTCATAACTCTGAATTAAAATTTTTATGCAGATGGCATTCTTTAAATGATTGAGGGAAGAATCTGAATCCTTTAAATTTTAAGGCATCGTTTTATTTTTCTATTCTTACTTGGGTTGAAGTGTTGTTTCTGTTTTACTATCCTGTCCAATGGTAATAGATTCAAATGCTTGCAATTCCTTCCATAATGACTTTGATTCCACAAGCATGCTTCCAGCTCAGAATCATCCTGATATTTTACTCATGGACCAGGAAAAGGACCAAGTCTAGACCTATGGGCTTATTAGACCCACTATGAGATGAACAAAGGTCATGTTGCCACTTACCATCTGGCTTTTGCACAACCTGACTTTTAACCAGGGGCTAAATTGGAATTTTGCATTTGCTGGTGCCAATGTCATCTAATATCTCATATCTATCCAAAGGCTCTCAGAAGATATTGTATTTATATTCCCTTTTCATCCTTGTATAGTTTTTGGCCCCTTTGGCAAGACATTGGGTAAATAGATACTAAATATGCTTGGATGGCATTTCAGTTTTCTACCTCAGTGGTCCTGGCTTTGCTTTCAGTCAGTGGGTTTTATGTCTATGAATTGAATCAAGAATGGAAACTAGGAGGAGTGTAATTTTCTACTGTCATTATCTGACATCATCTTTCTGTTTGTATGCTCTTGATTATTTTATATTGTTCAAGGTAGGTCATATACTTCTTGGCTGCCCATCTGTCCCGTTGTTAGGAACACCATTCTGCATTAGCTACTGTTGAGACCTTTCTGACCTTACAGCCTATTACACATTATGATCACCTCGCCTCTGAATTGAATGTTGCCACCCTCCCGCTGCTGTCCTGGAAACCTGCGATCCATAATGATGATGGATAGAACAGTTCCATAACAGCTTTTCTATCATCAGCCCTGCTCTGCAGAAGACATACACCACTGAGCTACTCAATGATGTAGCTTTTCCCTCTTCTCTTGCACATTTTTTATCATTTCAGTCAGGGGAGTGTCCTCTTGGCCCTTTCAGGAAACTGAGCCAATTGTTGTTTTCTTATGTTATATAGCAAAACAATTCTAATAAACCTAATGTTTTGTATCTTTTGAGCCCTTCCTCAATATACTTTCCAAACAGTTCTAATAAGTCCACCTCTTTTTCCATAAATCTTCACATTTTCAAATTAAGTTTCTAATAATTTCATTAGAAATAGTTACAAATGGCTTATCTAGAGACATATCCCTTTGTCAAGGTTATGGCATTAAAAAAAAATCTCTTTATTATCCAACTATGCATTCTTTGTTTCCTGGCCCAGAATTCATAAGCCATAGTCCCAAACATGTTATGTTAGTTATTGTTACTATATGTTAACCAGGAACTCTTTCACCGAATAATCATTTTTTTTTTTCATCAGCAACATAGATCCTCCTTCTTTAAGCTTTATAAAATTTAACCTGGAAATTGTACTGGAAGCAAAGATAGATGCAGTCAAAATATGAGGAGCACAGCACCATCATGGAAGTCATCCCGCTCTGTGAGACTTTTCTGATTCAATCAGTGAACGCCAGAGTTTCTCCCACAAGCACAGATTTGTGATCCTACACCTTAGAAGGCATTAAATGCTTCCATTCACACCTCTCCTCTAAATCCCAACCAGTATTGGTCCCGGAGGAATTAGACACACATGAAACAAACATGAGCCCAACTGACAGCGCTAAGCTAATTAAGGCTGCATACTACTAGTTGTAACCAACTCAGACTCATGTGTATAAAATTATTAGTGGAACCCTCTGAGTTTTGGAATAGTTATGCAAGAATATTGTTACAATAGCTTTTTGCTACAGAAGAGTCTGCAGTTTATATAAATTGAGGCATTAAATTGGTATATATAATTTGATAATCATTCTCAAGAATCTGGTGATCTTATATGAATATTGTCAAAATGTGTCTGTAAATCGTAAACACCATGCATAGTCACTGTTCACAAGTACTAGCTGCACAAAATTTAATTTTGGCTCAACTAGCCTGTATTTTAAAGCAATCAAAAGTTTAGTAACCATTTTTTCTAACTTCCTTTGGATTCTGACCAAAGAACTAAACAAACAAAAAACAATAGACAAAAATTAACAGAATTTTGTTTTTCCACAGACTTTTTTTTTTTTTTGCAATAGAGTATCATTATGTCACCCTCAGTAGAGTGCTGTAATGTCACAGCTCACAGCTACCTCAAACTTGGACTTTAGCGATTCTCTTACCTCAGCCTCCCAATAGCTAGGACTATAGGCCCCTGCCACAATGCCCAGCTATTTTGTTGTTGTTATTGTTGTCATTGTTGTTTTACCAGGCCCTGGCTGGGTTTAAACCCACTAGCCCCAGTGCATGTGGCCAATGCTCTAACCACTAAACTACTAGCGCCAAGGCACACAGAGTTAAAAATAAGCACAGACTTTTTTTATCTTTCCCCCTTTTTTTTTTTTTTTTTTTTTTTTTGAGACAGAGTCTCACTATGTTGCTCTTGGTAGAGTGCTGTGGCATCATAGCTCACAACAACCTCAAACTCTTGGGCTTAAGTGATTTTCTTGCTCAGCCTCCCAAGTAGCTGGGACTACAGGTGCCTGCCACAAGGCCCAGCTATTTTTGTTGTTGTTGTTGTTGTTGTAGTCATCATTGTTGTTTAGCAGGCCCAGGCCACGTTTGAACCTGCCAGCCTCAGTGAATGTGGCTGGCACAATAACCACTGAGCTATGGGCACTGAGCCCAGACTTATTTTATTTTATTTATTTATTTATTTTTTTGAGACGGAGCCTCAAGCTATCCCCCCGAGTAGAGTGCCATGGCATCACAGCTCATAGCAACCTCAAACTCCTGGGCTCAAGCGAGTCTCCTGCCTCCACCTCCCAAGTAGCTGGGACCACAGGTGCCCACCACAATGCCCGGCCATTTTTTGGTTGCAGCCATCATTGTTGTTTGGTGGGCCGGGCTGGGGATTCGAACCCGCCACCTTAGGTGTACATGGCTAGTGCCTTAGCCGATTAAGCCACAGGCACTGAGCCGACTTATTTTAAATGTTTGATCAACAACTATCTAGTTTGTTCATTTCAGCAAACTGTATAACTCATGAACATAGACCAATTCTAAAGAGCTGGTGTGATAAGATAATATATGTAAATTTGCATATCATATACATATTTCAGAATCGGAAAGACAATAGGAATTCAATCAATGTTATTGGTCTGTGTTTTCTTTTTCCTTTCTTCTAATCTCCCATCGCTATGTTTAAAGAGAAATAATACTGGAATGAGAAGCTAGCGTTATGACTATCTATAAACTTTGATTCTATGAGAAGAGAGAGAATACACCTAATCATCTGATACCTATAGCATAATTTTTGTTAGACTTGTCTAAACATATTTTAGTCCTGATTATGCTGGCTTGTTTTATATGTATGAGTAACTTGGGAAATCAGGATTCTTAAGACACTTACCAGGAAATCATCTCTGCATTTGCAAGCCAACATGACAGTCATTCTAGAAATGCACATACGGCTGTTTATTTTGAAGTTTTGCATTTTTCTGGTACTTTGCACTGTGAAATATTAATTCATTTTCAGTGTTTTAAAAGGCATTTTGTATAAACAATGAATATAAAATTGAAATGGAAACTCTAGCCAGGAGTCTAGCTATGCATTTCAAAAGTGGTTATCCATTAATTTCAAAATATATGGAAATAAAATAAGCCAAACACAGTGTCACATGCCTATAGTCCCAGGGAGTCAGGAGGCTCGGGCATGAGAAGATAGCTTGTGCCCCGGAAGTTGAAGTTGCAGTGAGAAATAATTATGCCACAGTCACTGCACCCTGCCTGGGTAACAGAGAAAGACCCTGTATCTAAAAGTAAAAAAGAAGAAGAGAATAAAATTTAAAATGAAAGCAAGACAGCAACGGTCAGTAAGACTGGGATAGGCAGCCATTGGTTCTTCCCAGGCATCGGCCTCTTTCCTGTGTCATCATTGATGTTCTAATTTCTTCTTGACAAACTCGCTCTTCTTCAGTTCTCAGCCATGAAGTTTGAAGGACATTGTTTCAACTCCTGAGAGGGGAGGGAGGTTCCTGGGCAGTTTAATCCTATCAGCAGATCACAGTACTAGTGCAACCAAAGCCACCCTTATTGTTGCTTTTAGGAGATAAAAAGTCCCTTCCTCTTCAGATAAAGCCACTGGAATACGCATCCATTGCATGGGAAAGAGAATGGAGCCTAGAGTGTCCTTTTTCTAGCCCTGGGGATAAAACAAAACGAAACAAAACAAACAAAAAAAAAATACCTTGTCTGAAAATGGGATTACCTCAAACAGAACAGAGCCAAGAACTAGAGAGAGAGATGCTGAGCCTGGGTCATATCTCTGGATTCTGAATCTTTACCTGCTACTAACTGATAAAATAAATATAAATCAGAAGCAATTTAGATTCTTTCTTATGTAATTAAGTTAGCTTTTGGTAGCTATTTTTAGAGATTTAACACAGTATGTAAGGTCTTCATCTCTGGAATCTGTCTGTGTGGAATTTCTGCATTTTCTGTTTAGTGATTGACCATGGGAAAATAAAGTAATTTTCAGTTTCCCCATGTATATAATAAGAATAATAATAGGGTGGCACTTGTGGCTCAGTGAGTAGGGGTTGGCCCCATACAACAAGGGTGGCAGGTTCGAACCTGGCCCTGGCCAAATTGCAAAAAAAAAAAAAAAAAAATAAGATCCCAGGAAGTTGAAGTTGCAGTGAGAAATAGAAATAATTACATGGAGGGGTTAAATTAGATAATATGTGTAAGTACAAATAGGGCCCAGAGTATATAGCATAATAAATAAATGTTAGCTCTTATTATTTTTATTATTTATAATTAATTAGAAAACTTTGATATATATCAGGTATACATTATAATCTTTTAATTGCACTTCTATATGATATGAGACTACAGTACTCCTTTTATCCAAACAATAAGAGAAATGCTAAAATAGACACTAATACAAATATCCCAGAATCTTATCTACAAAACTTCAGGGACCCACCAAAGAAATTAAAAGTCTTTCTTGACTCCTGTATCACCAATAATATAATGATATGTTAACAGTAATTGGAACAAATGGTAAACTTCACATCAAATTCTCAACACAAGGAAAAAAGAAACTCCTAAGTGTCATTAGTTATTCTGCACATTTCATCGACTTATTTATTAGTCAGGGTAGGTTAGGGTATGTTTCAGTTTCAAACAAGCCCCCAAATCACAGGAGCTAAAATAACCAAAAATTCGATTCTTGAATTGTCAGCAAGTTTTTACTGGCCTAGAACTGCATTATATAGCAACTCAAAAAATTAGTTTGTTTTGATTCCACAGCTCCAGTATTCTGAAGCCAATACATCAGAGTAAGGAAAGAGAAAATCAGAGACGTGTTGCTTCTGCTTTACTTCTGTTGTCCATAGTAAGGCACGTGATCTTATCTAATAGCCAGGTACGTAGGAATACAGCCTCCCAGGTTGTATTCCTGGAAAGAAAAGGGAATGGGATAATTTCAAGCACTCGTAGCACCTATCAAAAGTTAAAAAATGCAAAGGAAATTGTTTATAAAACCAAATGAAAATGCAATGTTGTATGCATTGAAATGGTTACACAATTATTTCCTTACCTACTTAAAATTATATAGTAAACATGATTCAAATAAATGTGAATAAATAATAGTGTAACTGACAACATCATAGTTTCCCATGAAGGAGAGGTGAACTTAACTATCTAGAGGGTAAATACTATTGTTTGGAAATTTCCAAAGGTTTTCCTCCCTCAAAGTTTTGATTATACATTCCTTAAGTGTTTCATAGTCTGACAAGTCTATTTTTTCATAAATAGGTTTCCTTTAAAATCACCAAGTTTGATAAAATTGACTTTAGAAGATCTATTAGAAGATCTCTGGGAAAGCATCAACACTACAGATTAAATCAATTAATTCTAAGACAATAAAGATGCTTGGTTTATACCATAACTAAGAAGCCTGAAACAGAAATATTAGACAAGGCCAGCAGAAAAAGTCCTTGACCTCTTCTTGGCTTCTAAGCCTTGGGGATAACTAATAACTATTCCATCTGTTGATCTTCAATGTACACTTAGCAACAATTACAACTGAGGAAGTATTTCCTCTGACCACAGTTCCAAACTGCAAATTTTCCTGGAGCAGTAGATACGAAGGCCAAAGACTCCGAGTTAGATATTTCCACTTCGGTATCATGTTCATTATTGGTTCAGAATTTCTTTACAAAGTAATTCAAGTTCTAAGCTGACTTGAGGACACGGTGGTTAGAAAATTTATTTAACCTCAATTTTAGGGAATGCATTTAGAATTCATTTGTGAATTTACATATTCAATAATAATGCAGTAACATGTTATTTTGTAACAGTTACAACATCTATGATGTTATTTCAATTCAAGAAATAATGATTACACTAGAATAATGTCTTTAATTTTCAACACACAAGCAAAATATTTTATCACAATACTATTGCAAGTTTCTGGAAGAGACAATTACGATACAATTATTTTTCTTTTTATTTCCTGTTTATAAAACAGAATAAATACCTGGTCTAAATTTATCCCTAATCAAGGATAGGACAGGGTCAGTGTTTGTCAATGAAACAACCTCCCTTATCAATTGACCATATAACCCCACAACTAGTTTAATTAACTTGGGTTAAGAACTAAAGTAAAAATGTGAACGTTGATTTTAGATGGTTATTGTTACTTTGCAATGATAGGAAGGTATTTGATATAGTGTCTACATACATCTACTTGCATGTACACAGGTATACGTCTGTGCATGTGTTTGCTAACTGATCTTAGGAAAGTGCTGCATACTTCACTGCTGGATATTACTATGGTCACTATTACTATGCCTTTGAAAGGTGGACAGGGGGCTGGCTTCAGAGCCTGCCCCCCTGGGGAAGCATTTTGGAACTCTTTCTCGAAATGACCATCAGGGAGGTCATCATACAGTACACAAAACACACAACATGGTAAATGCCACTCAGCAAGACTCGACTTCACGTAGACATGAACATAGCGGTGAGACAGTGACAAACCTTACAAGAAGTTTGCACACTGCTGCCAGCACAAGCACATGGTCGCACATAATTGACAAACTCTGACGGTCATTCCAGAAAGAGTTCCCAAATTGCTCTGAAGGGTGGGCTAGTCGTGGGCATAGGAGTGGAGCTTCCCAAGGAGAGCTCTTCCAAGGTGGCCATAGTGACACTGACCAACGAAATATGTACCCTTTTCCTAGGATGAGTTAGTGACCCTCATTGACAGGTCTTTCATGTATATATTCTGTTTTCTTATATTAAAATGAATAAAGTACTTTAAACTTTCCAGAAGCATAGCAGCTAGAGTTTGACATAAATGAGTAATCTTCCCTCTCAATTTCCTCTGTTACAGAAGAGCCCGAGAAGGAAAGCTAATAAAGCAGGAAGGCTTTTAATTTTTAATAAATGGTGACAAGGAACAGAAAATTGAACATTTAAAAAGTTTTAATGAAAATGCCAGTATTGGCAAATATATAGAAAAAAAGGAACTTTCAGACATTCCTGGTGAGAGTGTGGATGGGTGCCTTTGACTGTTGTGGAAAATTGTCAGCGTCTCCTACAGCTCCGTTGCCTTGGTAGTTATATGCTCACATATGCACTAAAAGAAATGCACACACACGGTCACTACAAACTGCCCTAGTATCTTCACATCATTACACTAATAATAGCTTCCAGTGGATACTACCCAAATGCTTATTAGTACAAAAATGAATAACTAAATCTTGGTAGTTAATCACACAATAGTATTTAATATATCAATAAGCATACACAATTTTAACTACACATGAAACTATCAATGCATCACATACAATGTTGAACTAATATTGGAATTCAGACCCAAAAGATCATACATTCTGGTCCCATACATGAGAAATCCAGCAATGGCAAAACTAATCTGTAGTGTGAGACTGCAGGCCGGTGGTTCCCCTTAAGTTACTGATTCACTGGAAGGGAATGTAAAGAAGCTTCCTAGATGATGGTAACGTTCTGCTTCTAGATCAGGTTTGAGTTATGCAAGTCTATTCAGATTGTGAAAATCTATGATTTTCCAAAAAAAAAAAAAATTTAAACTCCTTAGCATTTTGCAGCTTTTTTCTTCCTCTGTGCTGACTTACAAAGTCATGTGTGATGGGAAGAACACGTTCTGTCATTCCAGATCACTCCTCTCAAATCTAAATCCAGAAGGAACCTAAGTTTCCTATTCCATAAACATTGTGTGCCTGAACAGTCTGTATCCAGCTTGGTGATGGTTCTGCTCTTTGAGCCCCCTGAATAGAATGCATGGATGTGTCAGTCACACAGGAAAGTGGTTGTGGAGTCTTCTTCCAGAAGACATAGCTTGAAAAGTGGGAAGAAGATTTTCTGTTCATATTCTTATTAGCAAAGATTCTCAAGAATGGAATAAAAAGTATTCAATGTACTCAGCGCTAATATGAAACCAATTTATAAACACCCAAACTTCTATATGAAAGCTATAACCCACTACAGCCCAAGATGAAGGGGAAAGAGGAGGGGGAGGATGGGTGGAGGGAGGGTAATTGGTGAGACCACACCTATGGTGCACTTTACAAGGTTACATGTTAAATCTACTAAGGGCAGAATATAAATGTCTTAACACAATAACTAAGAAAATGAAGTGAAGGCTATGTTATCCAGTTTCTTGAAAGTATTCCAAATTGTATGTAAAACCAGTACATTGTACCCCATAATTGCATTAATGTACACAGCTATGATTTAATAAAAAGAAAGAAAAAAGAAAGAAAGAAAGATAGAAAGAAAGAAAGAAAGAAAGAAAGAAAGAAAGAAAGAAAGAAAGAAAGAAAGAAAAGAAGGAAGGAAGGAAGGAAGGAAGGAAGGAAGGAAGGAAGGAAGGAAGGAAGGAAGGAAGGAAGGAAGGAAGGAAGGAAGGAAAAAAAACAAACAAAAAATACATGGTTTCTTGTAAGAATAAAGTAAATGGCTCAACAAATATGGAATAGGTTTGGTTTGACCTTGAGAGTTAGATCAAACACCATTATTCTACACTTCTCTGATATAATTAAACCAATATAGAATTTTTAGTGTCCTAAGGGAAAGTTTCCATCTGCCTTGCTGTCATGGGTGAGATGCTTAGTAAACCTGGAGAACCGTTAATGTGTCTGCCTTGGTGGGGTGAGTTGCTGTTCCTGTGGTGGCTCATGTGTGTTAGCAGGGAGTATTCTGGCTTGTGATATAATTGTGTTTCAAAGAAGAAGGAAGCAAAGAGAACCAGGAGACTCAGAAACAGAGGCAAACCAGATATCTCACAAGAATTAAGTAAATAAAGTAATATGATCTATCAAGCATCACATATAAAACAATTTATAGAATAATAATAAGTAAAAAAATTCTACTTAAATGTTCCAATAATTGAACTAATAAAAATGATAGTGGGTGAAGGTGACCATAAAGATCTATTGAAAGAATTACAAAACAAGCAGAAACAAACATAAATGACGGAAATCCCTAGTGAAAAGATGAATTATTGAGAGTGGAGATGGGCAACTTTTCATGTGTACAAAAGGAGATCATGAAATAAAATAAAGGAAGTAATAGAGCAGAGGTAATGTTTAAACACACAAAGAAAATTCCTTTTGTTTGAAGAAATATATGTACCTGAACATTGAAAAGGTTCCCTGAGTCCCAGAGAAGATTAATAAAAAAGGGCATTTACTTAGATATCCTGGTGAAAGTTTTGAATTCCAAAACTAAATACAAAGTCTTATGTGCTTCTAAAAGAGGAAGTAACTTTCAAAGTTAGGAGAATACTACTAATATCTGGCTTATTTATAATATCAAAAATTAGATTTTACTGTTATATTATCTACTGAGTCTAAAGGAGGAGCTTCAAATTACCATTCACCCATTTTCAGGTATATATGGGTTCAGAGAGTGTATCACTCATGTGTTCTGAGGAAAATCATGAAAATACAATAATCAAAAGACAATTACAGCAGATAATCAAAACTAAGACATTATAAAAGATGAGACTCATACTAGGGAAATAGTAGTGATGTCTCTTGTAATTTTGGCTCTAAACGGATAATGTTATTAAGATCAAAAACTTACAACAGTGCTTTAAAATGATGTTTCTTAAAAGAAATGAGACAGCCTGAGGGAAAACCTGACATACAAACATACATTTCAACAAAATCTAGGATTTTGCAGCTATGAGAAATATTTCAAAAAGGAGAAAAAGGATTTTTTACTGGGGTGTTCGCAGAGAAAACTGTTAATAACAAGCCAATATTCATTTAATTTTCTTCCTCAGTAGTAGAAAATTCAATTGTATTCATAGCAACAATGCAACCAGACAAAACATAACATTTTCGCTCTGCCTTGCAGATGGAAGGGTCTCGTGATAGACCCTTTCACAAGGCAATAGATGTGTGTGGAGGTTTTGTTTGATGACTGGAAAGCCACCAAAATGGTTCCTGATCAGCTGGGAGAGCTGCCTGTTCTGCCTTCTTTCCCCTCACTGATGCCTGGAATATGAATTTAATGGCTTGAAGCCATTGAGAAAAGTACTAAGATTTTCCATAGGGGGAAAAGAGAACTTAAACCACAAATAAGAAGAGAAAATTAATAAAAGTTAATGCCTAAAATAATGAAATAGAACAAAGTAAGTAAACAATTTTCTTTTTAAAATTAGCAGTATGATAAAACAAGTGTAGATTGATTTAAGGAGAAAAGGATAAATAAAAATACACATGCACACAAATGCAAACATATGCATGCGTATATTTGTATAGAAGGAAAACAAGATACTGCCAAAGATATAAAAAAGAAGTTCATACACATTTTGAGAGAGTAATACCTACCATTCTAAAGAAAATATAGCCCATAGGGATTATTAATAGGCAAAGTACAAATTATTGAATCTGTTAAAAGTGGAAATCTTAAATATAACGTAGGAAAAAATACATAAGTGATTAAAACTTTATGGGCAGCACCTGTGGCTCAAGGAGTGGGGCACCAGCCCCAAATACTGGAGCTGGTGGGTTCAAACCCAGCCCCGGCCAAAAACTGCAAAAAAAAAAGTTTAGTGGTAAAATCAATGTACTGTTTTGCAACTAAGTTTTATTAGAGTAAAAAAACTTTTAGTGTTTCTTAAAGGAAATATTTTCTACATATTTACAAAATGAAGGTTGAATGAACTATTAAAGCATTCATAATATGAAATGAAATGATTTAGATTTTTATTGATGAAGTACAATTTACATGATGAATTATTGTGTAAAAAAAGGAGTTTATGACATTATTTTGGGGAAGCAATTTATTTCACATTTTATTTTTTTTTAAATTTCAGATTAATATGAGGTTACAAATGCTAGGTTACATGGTTTCCATTTGTTAGGAAAGGTTTAAGTTGCTGAGCCCTTCATCCAGAGGGTGTGCTGTACACACTTACATCACACCCATTAGGTGACCCCTTACCTCCTCCCCTTCTCCCCCATTTGAATGTAATTATGTTTTTCTCTCATGTGGGCCTAAAGCTGTTTATCTATTAGTTTCATATTAGTATTGCATATATTGGATCCTTGCTTTTCCATTCCTGTGACACTTCATGAAGAAGAAAGTTCTTCAAATCCACGCAGCTTAATACAAAAGATGTAAAGTCTCCATCTTTCTTTATGGTTGGCTGAAAGTATTCCATGGTACACATATACCACAGTTTAAACTCCATTCATGAGTTGATGGCCACGTGGGTTGATTTCATGTTTTGGCAATTGTGGATTGAGCTGCAATGAACATTCTAGTTCAAGTGTCCTTATGGTAAAATGACTTTTCTTCTGGGTAGATATCTAGTAAAGGGATGTGGGATCAAATGGAAGGTCTACCATTGCTCTTTGAGGATCCTCCATATGTATTTCATTTGAGGCTGTATTAGTTTTAATCCCACCAGCAGTGTAAAAGTGTTCCCTTCTCTCCACACCTACACTAGCATTTGCAACTTTGAGACTTTGTGATGGTGGCTATTCTTTTTTTTTTGAGACAGAGTCTTACTTTGTCCCCCTCGACAGAGTACCATAGCGAGCGTCACAACTCACAGCAACCTCCAACTCTTGGGCTTAAGCAATTCTCTTGCCTTAGCCTTCTGAGTAGCTGGGACTACAGGCACCTGCCACAATGCCCAGCTATTTTTTGTTGCAATTCTCATTGCTGTTTTAGCTGGCCCAGAGTGGGTTTGAACCTGCCACCGTTGGTATATGGGGCCGGAACCCTACTCACTGAGCCACAGGCACTGCCCCATGTTGGCTATTCTCACTGGGGTTAGATAATATCTCAGAGTGGTTTTGATTTACATTTCTTTGATTACTAGGGATGATGAGCATTTTTTCATATGTTTGTGAGCCATTCATGTTTTCCTCAGAGTAGATTCTGTTCGTGTCTCTTGCCCACTTTATAAATTGGATTGTTTATATTTTCTTGTTCATTAGTTTGAGTTCTCTGTAGATTTTAGTTACCAGCCCTTTGTCGGATTCATGGTATGGAAATATCTTCTCCTGTTCTGAAGATTGTTGGTTAGCTGTAGTTGTCCCCTTAACTGTGCAGAAGCTTTTTAGCTTGATCATGTCCCATTTATTTATTTTTGGTATTGCTGCAATTGCCAAGGGGATCTCCTTCATGAATTCTTTTTCCCAAGCCAATAGCATCAACAGTTTTTCCCACACTTTCTTCTAGAATTTTTCATGTCTTAAATTTAAATCTTTTATCTAGTGAGAGTCAATTTTTGTAAGTGTTGAGAGGTATGGATCCAGTTTCAGTCTTCTTCATGTGGCCAAACAGTTGTCCCAGCACCATTTATTGACGGGATTCTTTCCCTCAATGTTTACTTTTGTTTATCAAAGATCAGATAGTGAGATGTGTCTCCTTTCATCTCTAGATTTGCTCTTATCTTTCTTAGATCTATATGTCTATTTTTGTGCCAGTATCATGCTGTTTTGATCACTATAAACTTGTAATATAACCTGAGGTCTGGTAATGTTATACCTCCAGATTTGCTTTTGTTTCTTAGAATTACTTTGGCTATTCAGGTTTTCCCCTGCTTTCCTACGAAATGAAGTGCTATTTTTTCTAGTTCTCCAAAGTATGATGTTAGTATTTTGATGTGGCTTGCATTAAATCTGTAGATTGCTTTGGGCTATAAGGACATTATAACAATGTTGATTCTTCCCAGCCATGATCTTGATATGTTCTTCAATTTTTAACATCTTTGCTATTTCTTTTCTCAAGATTTCCTGGTTCTTGTTGTAGAGATCTTTCATGTCCTTTGTTAGGTATGCTCCCAGGTATATCAATTACTTTGAATATACTATGAAGAGTGTTGTTACTTTGATTTTATTCTCAGCTTGACAAGAGATATAGGGGAAAAATGCAGGTGTCAAGAAACCACACACAAGAGGTTACTGTCTGTCTTTTCTATTGTTGCAATGACAAAGTCCTAAAAAAGGTATTCTGTCAAAATAATACAATTATTATTTTTTATTTACTTACTTTTCAAAATTCTTTTTAAATTTAGGAATATTCCAAGGGTACAAATATTTTGGTTACTCAGATTGCTTTTGTATAATTTGAGTCAAAGTTATAAGTATGCCCATTACCCGTATAGTGTACATTGTACTAGTTAGGCGTGAATTTATCCCTCCCCTTCAACCACCTTCCATCTGCTGGCTTTCCACTGAGTTTTACTACCAAATATACACATGGGTGTTGATCAATTCATTCCAATTAAATATTAAGTACATGTGGGGTTTTGTTTGTTTGTTTGTTGTTTTTATTTTTGTTTTTGTTTTCCTTTCTGGTGATATTTCACTTAGGTGGATGGACTCTACTTCCATTCAGGTTGTTGCAGAAGGTATTTGTGCACAATTTTTTCTTATGGCTGAGTGGTACTCAATGGTGTACCCATTTTATTAATCTACTCTGGCATTGATAGGCACTTCAGATGATTGCACATCTTTGTGACTATGAATTGTGCTATAATCAACAATTGAGTGCACATGTCCTTTTGATAAAACAACATTTCTTTCTTTCTTTGTGTAA
Source organism: Galagoides demidoff (assembly GCA_963574575.1). Classification (NCBI taxonomy): domain Eukaryota; kingdom Metazoa; phylum Chordata; class Mammalia; order Primates; family Galagidae; genus Galagoides; species Galagoides demidoff. The sequence goes on from CAUYQV010020992.1 coordinate 25,187, forward strand.
AACACTAGTAATGGAATTGCTGGGACAAATGGTAGGTCTACCTTTAGTATCTCCATCAACTTTCCATAGAGGATGTACTAGTTTGCAGGCCCACCAACAAAGTATTAGTTCCTTTCTCTCTGCATCCACCCCTAAATCTGTTGTTTGGGAATTTTTTATAAAAGCCTTTCTCACTGAAGTTAGGTGATATCTCATTGTGGTTTTGATTTGCATTTTCCTGATGATGAAAGACATAGAGCATTTTTTCATATGTTTATTGGCCATATGTCTATCTTGTTTTGTAAAGCTTCCGTTCATGTTTATTGCCCATTTTGTAATATGTTGTTTGATTTATTTTCTTGCTGATTTGCTTAGTCCTTTGCAGATTCTGGTTATCAGTCCTTGATCATATATATAGTATACAAATATTTTCTCCCATTCTGTATGTTTTCTATTCTCTCTATTGATTGTTTCTGTGGCTATACAGAAGGCTTTTAAGTTAATAAGGTGTCATTTGTTAATTTTTGTTGCTGTAATTACCATTGAGGACTTCTTCACAAACTCCTTGTCTAGGCCAATGTCTATGGGAGTTATGTCTAGCATTCTCTTCTAGAATTCTTATAGTTTCATGCCTTAAGTTTAAGTCTGTTATCAATTGTGAATTAATTTTTGTGAGTTATGAGAAGTGTGGATCCTGTTATCCAATTTTCCTACCACCATTTATGAATAGAAATTTTTTCCCCTCTGTATGTTTTGTATGGTTTGGCAAAAATCAGATGCAATATGAGGATGATATCATATCTAGGTTTTCTGTTCTGATTCATTGGTCTCTTTCACTATTCTTGTGCCGGTAACATGCTATTTTGGTTACTATATTCTTGAAGTATAATTTGAAGTCTGGTAAAGTAATGCCTAAGACTTGTCCACCTCTTTTCTAGTTCCATATGAAGTGTAGAATTATTTTTTCTAGGTCTGTAAAAATTGACATTGGTATTTTAATGCAAATTGTATTGAATTTATGAATCATTTTGGTAGTATAAACTCTTTAACAATGTTAATTCTGCCAATCCACGAGGATGATATATTTTTTAATTTGTATATATCCTTTGTGATTTCCTTTCCTTAGTAATTCATAGTTCTACATGTAGAGTTATTTTACCTCATTATAATAGAAATATATTTATATGTATTTTATTTTCTTTATGGCTACAGTGAAACATATTGAGTCTTTGATTCGATTCTCTGTTTGATTGTTCTTGGTGTATAGGAATGCTATTGATTTTGTAAACTGAAACTCTTCTAAATTTATTTCAGGAGTCTCTTGGCAGAATCTTAGGGGTTTTCTAGATATAGTATCACATTGTTAACAAAGAGAAATAGCCTGAACTCTTGTTCCCTTTTGAATACCCTTGATTTCCTTTTCTTGTCTGATTGATCTGGCTAAGACTTGCCAGTGTTGAATAGACATGGTGACAATGGGCAATCTTGTCTAACTCCAGATATAAATAGGAATGCTTTCCATGTTTTTCTAGTTCAGTATAATGTCAGCTGTGGGTTTGTCATATATGTCTTTTAGAATTTTGAATTATGTACCCTGTATGCCTATTCTGTCAAAAGTTCTTAACATACAAGGGCACTGAATTTTATTAAATTCTATTTCTGCATCTATTGAATTGACCATATATATGGTCTTGTTTTTGCTTCCATTTGTGTGGTAGGTCAAATTTATAGATGTGCATATGCTGAACAATCTTTGTATCACTGGGATAAAGCACACTTGATCATCGTTGGTTATTTTTTTGATGTGCTTCTGTATTAATTTTTCTAAAATTTTATTGAGCTTTACAGCTGAATTTAACCAGACCAACAAAGAGAAACTGGTACCTATCCTGTAGAATGTATTTCATAGTCACAAGAAGGAATGAACCCTCTCAATGCATTCCACGAAAGCCAGTAAACACCTCGATACCAAAGCCACAAGAAATATAGAAAACAGAAGCCCAATATCACTTATGAATTACATATAAAATTTCACAATTTTTTCTTTTTTGGAGGCCAGAAGTTTAAAATCAGAGTTATTTTCCTCCTAAGATTTTCAGGCTATTCTTTCCTTCTTATTGTTTATTTATTTTTAATTTATCAGCTACTAAGGTTCCCCTACATACCTGGCTTAAACCCTTCCTTTTTAATCTGGAAAGTGTATCACTACAATCTCTGATTCTAGCATTACTCATTTTAAAAATTTCAGAATATTATGGGGTACAAACGTTTTGCTTACATGAATTGCTTTTGTGCACTTTGAATAAAAATTCTAAGTGTGCCCATCACCCAGGCAAAGTACATTGTACCAGTTAGGTGTGAATTTACCCCTCCTCTCCCCTATACTTGATTGATTTTCACTGAGTGTTATTGCTATATGTGTACATAAGTGTTGATCCACTAGTTCCAATTTCATAGTGAGTTCATTATGTATAACACTGAAATCTACCTTAATCATGTTGCTTACATTTCTCAGGTATAATTTGATTGACTATATTATAGACCACATAACTTTAAATGCTCCTAGACTTTTCATTTTAAGGAAAACATTTAATCTTTACTTAAGACAAGAAATGAAATTTATATTTGTTATCACTTGTTAGAATCACATTAATGACTGAACAAATAAATAAAATAAATAAATATTTGCACCATGAAATTTAAAATCATAATGAAAGTGTGATAAAAATCTGAGGTTAACTTAGAAACATTCTAATCAAACAAAAGAGAAAACACTCTCAAAAAGTACTTCACTGTTGTTTGTTCTGCCATTTTATTTGTAAATATAGTATGTATAATTTCAGGGCTTTAATATTGCAAAGAGATTGGAAGTTCTTAAAGAAAACTACTTCACTTTACAAATTAGCAGAATGAAGCATGTAAGAACTCAGTGGGTTATTCAAGGTCATACCACTAATTAATGTTAAAGAATATCTCTAATTATAATATAAAACTCCTATAATATAGAATGTATAAAGTATATTACAAAACTTCATTGTAACACATTAGTGTTACTGTATGTTCTAAGTGTTTGTTTATAAAATTATTTTATTTTATGCTATTTATTCAAGATTTTTTACTCCTGTATAATAATTTATATCCTCAAAAATCCTGAAGTGACCAACTTATCTAACTACCTTTAATTCCTAAAACATCTGATTACTTATATGGTAAGTAATATTGAATTTTACAACAGCTATATTAATTTCTCCAAAAATTAATTATAACATGGCAAAATATTTAAATAATATATGTATCCCAAGAACTGTTCAATGTAAAGATAAAAATTACATTTGCCTTGCTAACACCATGTATTTAGAAAACAATTATTAATGAGAAAATAGATATTTCTATGTGAAACATACCACTTTTATTTTATTTATTACACCCTTATACATATGTGACATTCCTTATTTCATACATTAAGAAAATTATTTCATTGATTTGCTTTATATTCTTGCTGTGGCAAAATAAAAATCCAAACTTTTCCAATAACATAAGTTCCTTTTGAAGTAATATAAAACTAATAGGAAGATAATTGCTGTAAATTAGTTTAATGTCCTCATAGTGTATGTCTTTGGCATTATATTTATACACTTGGAGAATGTCAAAATACATATTGTTCAATATGTACAACTGAAAGGTAAACTTTTATGGAAACTTAAAAGGAGGCCATTAAAAAGTTTAATCCTTAACAAAAATGTATCTACCAAAAGTATCAGATATTTAAATTGATTTCCCCATTGCATTATTTTATTGTCTTCACTGTTTCGTATTGTCAAAAACCCTGAGACATGGAAGAGACTTTTTAGTAGCAATAAATTACATACAAAGTTATCATCATTATTAAATGTATCTGTTAAATAACTAACTCAGTCTGTTTACATACTAAAATTAGGAGAGAATACAGTTTTTTCCTGGTTATAGATTCAGAGGTATTATAGAAATTATATTTTTGTGTTAATCTTTCTCTTGAAATTTAAATCACTGTTTTCTTTGGCCTCCTCTTTTATAAGCACATGAGCAGGTTAATTTTCATAATAAGGACATTTTTGTAAAATTTTAGAAGCCAGTTTAAATAATTACATAACATCTTAATATTGAGTATTTAAATTGGAGTTATTCGTGTTGAGACTCTACTCACAAGATACAATAACCCATCAGTAATACCTATTTGTACAGAAGGAAAAAGAGGAAGAGGAGGGAAAGAAGAAGAGGAAGGAGGGGAGAGGAGGGAATATGAGGGACTCAATGTTTGTGTCACCCAAAATTTAATTGAAGTCCTGATTCTCTTTCTCTTTTTTTTTTTTTTGTTTTTTTTGTTTTTTTGGAGACAGAGCCTCAAGCTGTCCTCCTGGGTAGAGTACTGTGGCATCACAGCTCACAGCAACCTCCAACTCCTGGGAACACAGAAGCCCGCCACAACGCTTGTCTATTTTTTGGTTGCAGCCATCATTGTTGTTTGGCGGGCCGGGGCTAGATTCAAACCCGCCACCTTGGGTGTACATCGCTGGCGCATTAGCCACTTGAGCCACAGAAGCCGAGCTGAAGTCCTGATTCTCAATGTGACAGCATTCATAAGTGGGGCCTCACAGACGTCATTAGGCTTAGATGAGGCTATGAGGGTGGAGCCCTTCTGATAGGACTTGCGCTCCTGAAAGGAGAGGATGAAATAGGTTCACTCTCTCTCTGCAATATGAGGACACAACAAGAAGGCAGCTACCTACAAATCAGGCAGAGAGCCCTCACCAGACAACTAATCTCCCAGTCCAGAGCTGTGAGAAATAAAGGTTTGTTGTTTAAACCACTCAAACCTATATATAGTAATTTTTTATAGCAACCCAAGCAGACTAAAACAGAAAGGAGAAGAGAGAGCCAAAGGGACAAGGAAGTAGAGGTATAGGGAGATGATTCCAGTGAAGTTTACTGTTAGATTATAGGTTGATTGAGTTGATTAAGTGACTTTTTTCTTTCAACTGATGGCATCAGCATTGTTTTAAGAAAGCCAAATCAGTATCTATCAAATTATCACTATGTAATATACTGAGTTTTAGCAGATCATAATAATCAGTTAACCAATTTAAATTATAATATTTACTCATTCATAGTTTAGTAGAAAATGTTCAAAACTCATTCTCAGATGTAATGCACAATAAGATGAAGAAATGATTGACAAAACAATATATCAGCATCCTTGATAAAATGCATACTTTGGAATATATTTGTCAAAAGTCTGCACGTAAGACAAATTCACATGTAATTGCTATTCTTATAAACAGTCTTTTGATTTGAGGAGGGACACTATCTTGTCCTGCTCTGAGGCCCCCTCCTTGCCTCCAAAACTCCTACTGTTAATTAGTGACTACTGATGGCTGTGATTCCCAAAGCTATAAATTTTATTGCCTCTAAAATGAGGTTAGAAATGGTCAGCATTTCAAGGGGGAATTTTAAGGATTAAGTGAGCCTTGTATATAAGGCATTCAGCATGAGGCTGACACCAAGTAGGCACTTCTTATAAGATAGATATTTTATATTTCATCTATTTCTCTATTTAACGCCTAAGAATGAGTTCAGTTATTTGTTTCTTTTCTAAGATTACTGGTATTTGAAATTAATTAGTTAGTGTAATGAAGTGAAAATCATAATCAATCAAAACAATAGATAAACATGTATAATCACATGGATAGATGACGGATGGACATGAATACAGAGTTGTAATTTTCTTCAAATGGGCTATTCTGTTTCTTGTGAATCTTAGACATGCCCTATCAAACACAGAAATACATCAGCAACACGGCATATATCAATGAAATTTAACTCCTATAAATTTTTTAATAAAATATTTACTTTGTTTCATTGCCCTATTTTGACCTCTTACATGAACAAGTTTTCATTTACCTATAGGAAAATTTTATGGTAAACTGAACATAAGACAGGAATGCATATATAGGAAATTCCTTTACACTTCAAAAATTAAATAGCTATTCTTATATTCAAATTTGTCTTTTAAGGGAACTGCCTTAAATTCAAGTACACGCATATTTCTATACATCTGTTATGTTAGGCCTCTCACAAAAATGAGTTCCAATACTATAATGTTTGCATAATTTTAGGTATCGCCATTGAGTTTCTTCTAGGAACTCAACATAAAATGATTTTCTACTAGTTTTCTCAGATTCTAAACAATTCAATACATTGAAAGTGGAACTTACCAATTGGTCCTTTAGAGTTCTAGATTCTGAAAGAGTAAACTCCATTTCCAATTTTTTTTAATTGAATGCCAAACTAAATATTGTGGGGAGTATCATATATTATGGAAGTTTCATAGCAGGTCAACTTGTTTTTAATAATTTTGTCTTAAATTTTAGAACTGTTTCAGATTTACAGAAAAAGGATAAAGGCACCACGGTAGAGTTTCCATCTACCCTATACTGTGTTTTCTCTAATATTGTCATCTGATGTTAATGTGATGCATTTACTAAAATTAAGAAAACAACATTAATATGTAATTATAAACTAAAGTCCACACATCATCCAGCTATTCTTAGACTTTATCTAACGTCTTTTTTCCTATTCCAGGGTCCCATCCAGGTGCTGCACCAGCTTTAGTTGTCTTGTCTCTTCAGTTTCCTCGTGGCTGAGGAACAGTTCATATTCAATAATTTAAACTGACATTTTGATAGTCTTTTTTAAAAAAATCACACCTTGCTCTTTCCATTTGGAATACCAAACTTCACAGTAGTGGACATATGTTAATATTCTCGGGAATACTAGCAGAGCTGTATCCATGAGCTATAGCACTCTATGTCAGTCTTATCTTTGAAAAGTGAATCTATTTCAAATTTGTTTTGTACTGGAGTATGATTCACATAAACACTCATGCCTTTGACAATTAACTGATCTACTACTTTTAATTTAGATTAGTTCAGACAATCTTGGTAAAGTAAATACTGTATGGCTGGCTACCTATAAACATCGACTGAAAAAGAAATTATAAACAAAGTTAAATTAATGATGGTAAAGATATTTTAATTGTTCCCATTGAAAAATTAAGTATGCACACATGCACACAAAAGTGAACATTTTTGTAGAAAACATATACATGGGCCCAACTGATTTGCACTTCAAAATACTTTTTCCATCCAAACAAACTACACTTTTTGCATCACTTCTGTTTATTAACCATTTATGCTTCATCATTCAGCTATCTCAAATGCCACACCATCTTCACCTTCAAGGATCCTAGCTCTCCCAAACACATGATTAATTACGTTTACTCTCTAAGCTCATTCCCATAGAAAGTTACCTACACCTATACTTAGAACTCAAAATACTATTTCATACAGCAGTTAGGTGTTTGTTTCTCCGTCAAACATTTTGTCTTTGTGTCTGTGGTTTCCCTTTCACTGTCCGCAGTTACTCTGATTTCTGTTCTGAAAGCTGACTTTAAATCATTGAGCTCCCAGAGGGTGAGTAACCACAGAGGAGGGGAGAACAGAGTGAGGTGTTTTGCTTTCTACTTCTCCCCACCTGAGGTTCTCTCTCTCAGGCCGGCTCTACTGCTTGACTGAAGTTCCCTGCTGCTCTCCAGACACACCCGTTGGGGATCTATTCAGACTCTATCCTTCTGAAGTTCTCCCTCCCCACTTCTGGACTACTCATCCTGAAGTTCCTTTACATTAGGCCCACTGCTCTCTAGTGAGTAGAGCTTTGAGTTAGCCATCAGTTTATCCTCATTTGAGCATGTCATCCCTTCCTTCTGTATGACCCAAATGACATGCTTGTGTAGGGCATTTCATTTTTTTAAATTATACAGACCAATTCTGGTACATCTCACTAACTTTGTATCTAGGGCAGAGTGCGTTCAATGTAGTAGATGCTTAACAAATATGTAATTAATTGCATCAAACATCATGTTGAGGTTAAACTATTATGTGGAATGTCCTTACATTAAATGTAATCATAAGATAATTAATAATTTAGTCTTCATGTAAGCAACTGTGAAAATATGTGAAAGGTTTATTTTGACAACATGGTGTCATCAAATGGACAAAATAGGCTCCGCGCCTGTGGCTCAAGTGGCTAAGGTGCCAGCCACATACACCTAAGGTGGTGGGTTCGAATCCCCAGCCTGGGTCCGCCAAACAACAATGATGGCTGCAACCAAAAAATGGCCAGGCGTTGTGGCAGGGACCTGTAGTCCCAGCTACTTAGGAGGCTGAGGCAGGAAACTCGCTTGAGCCCAGGAGTTGGAGGTTGCTGTGAACTATCATGCCATGGCACTCTACCCAGGGGGATAGCTTGAGGCTCTGTCTCAAAAAAAAAAAAAGGACAAAATAAACCAGAGCTACCTAAGATAGACACTACAAGGAATCTTCTTTTTAACAATACTATATAAACTATTGAAGGATTCTTTCTTTTCTCTTTCATTTTAGATTACTATGAGGGTATAATAATTGTGTTACAATATTTGCATTTGTTAGGTAAAGTCCCTGTTGTAGTTGTGTCCAGCACCCAGGAGGTGTGCCGTATACTCTTACATTATGCCCATTAAGTGCGGTGACACTCATCTCCCGCCTCCTCTCTCCCATCAGGATTATTTCATAATATATTATTTTTCCAGATTTTGTAGGTATATTGACAAATAAAAATTATGTATATTTAAGGGGTAAATGTGATGTTTTGACATACATACAATTGAAATGATTACCACTAGCAAGCTAATTAACATACTACCACCTCAAATAGTTAAGCATATGTGTGTGGGGAGGGGTGAGAATACTTAATATTCTCTTAGAATATTCCAAGTGCACATTATTATTAATTATAGTCACTATGTCATACATGAGGTTTACAGAACTTAGTCACTTACCACTGAAAGTTTATATCTTTTGAATAACATCTCTCTATTTCCACCATCACTCCCAAGTTCTGGTAAATATCCTTGAACTCTTCATTTCTGTGAATTTTACATTTTTAGATTCTACATATAAGGGAAATCATGCCATATTTGTCCATCTTTGTCTGGCTTATTTCACTTAGCATAATCTCCTGTAGATTTGTTAATGTTGTCCAGAATGGCAGAATTTTCTTCTTTTTTAAGGCTAAAGAGTATTCCATTGTGTACATTAACTACATTTTCTTATCCATTCATCCACTGAAAGAGCCTTAGGCTTACTCAGTACCTTGGCCACCATGAATAATACTGCAATAAACATGGGAGTCCAGCTATTTCTTCAATGTACTGAGATTATCCCCTTTGGGATTGCTGGATCTTATGGTTCTTCTATTGATTTTTTGAGGGGCCACCATACTGTTTCCCATAATTGTTGTATTGATTTACATTCTCACCAACAATGTGTAAGGTTTACATTTTCTCTATATCTTTGCCAACACATTATTTTTCACTGTTTTGATAACAGCCCTCCTAACAAGTGTAAGGTAGGTTTTTATTCTGGGTTTATTTGCATCTCTTTGGTGATTAGTGATGCTGAGCAGCTTTGCATATACCTGTTGGATATTTGTCTATTTATTTCTTTGAAAAACATTTTTATTCATGTCCTATGCCCATTATTTAATCAAGTTAATTTGGTTTTTGCTATTGACTTGCATGCATTCTTAATATATTTTGATCACCCCATATGAGATAAATCATTTGCACATATTTTCTCCCATTCCAAAGGCCGATTGTCATCTTGCTGATTATTTGCCTTACTCTGCAGGAACGTTTTAGTTTAATGTAGTTCCACTTGTTTACTTTTGCTTTTATTGTTTGTGTTTCTGGAGTCATATGCAAGAGATCATTATTTTTAATTGCTTAACATTAACTAAAATATGATAGTTCTTTAAAAATATTCCAATTGTCAATTACTATGAAATGAAGTCTATACAATAAAATGAATCAATAAAAATAGATTTGATTGTTGTTGATTTAAAATTGAGAAATCACTATCTGGAATTTTCACTTTAATAAATTTTCCTCTTACTTTTCCCATTTATGCTTCTGAAAGACACTTCTGATAATACAAGTCCCTCTAGTGGCATCTGATGTGAACATTGTAATATAAATAAAAAGTTATTTTTCTTTGTGCTTGTAAATCACAGTAAGACATTTTAAATTTTATTAATAAAACTGATATTTAGAAAATGACCATCATCAGTCATTCATCTGTTTCTATATTGATTCACTCTAATATGTGAAATATTTATTCTTTGTGTGAAATTCGTTTTATGGTTGACAAATCAGAGGACTATATTTTCCAACTGGAAAAGAACATTTGATGGAGGTGTGATACATTTATTGAGCACCTAATCTATACTATGTGTTTTAATCATTAATCCATTAAAATGGTCTACAATAAGCTTGTAAAGATTTTATCATTTACACTTTAAAGAAAATAAAACTCAGAAAGTAATAAAACTCTTTAAGAGATGTGTTTAATTAGTGATGGAACAAAGAGTTCACATACAGTTTTGTCTAGGCCATGTTCACTTAAAATACAATTTCAGATATGAAGAGAAAGACTGGCATAGAACCAGAAAAAATTGGCAGCTAATTCTAAACTGACAAATAACAAGGAAATACTACTTATAAGAAGGTAAACGGGTCAAAAACAGGTTTCTAAATCTCTGCAATGTTGATGTAATTAAATTGGTTCTGGTAAACTCTCACATTTTTCATTTTAACCAAATTATGTCCTACTGAAAGGTAAATTGACATGTACCTAGTTTTATTTGTAAATGACATTTTAAATTTCACAATTTAGTTTACTGAGCTCATGATATTATTCACACTCTGATTTCAACTGAAATTATGGTAAGGATACTTCATGGTCAGCTATATCAGTCCATGTCAGGAATGAAAATAAAATGTAGAGAATGTGTTTTTATAGTACATTTATTTTCATAGTTTTTACTTTTAGTTTAAGAAGCCAACACAAAGCAGTATAATGGCACAGAAGATGTGGGAAACTAATTTAAAAAAAAATTTCCCCAATTTGCTCAGAAACAACTAAAAAAAATCAAATTGTTTACAATTATACTTTATTTGCACTGGATTTAAGGTACAAACTCTGAATTAAAATTATGCTATTCTTGCATTATTTATGCTACAAAGTCTCATTAACATTTTAACATCATGTACTTATAAAAGTAGATTTAATAGTTGCCTGTTACCAGGTGTTATTAGTATGCCTCCAAACTGACACTCTTTTGAGGCAATGAAAAATAACTTTAGTATTTCCATATTATTTTCTATTTAAAGCCTACTGTGATGATGTAGATCTTTCTCTGTGCTGGGCATGAGTTCTCACACAAGATGTGGAATCAGATGCTGGTCACAATTGAGTTAAATACACCTAGGGTAAATTGGCCCTGGAGGTAGCAGATGGTAAAATGGACTTTTTTTTACTTTTTTTTTTTGATAGTCTCACTATGTCACCCTCAGTAGAGTGCTGCGGTGTCACAGCTCACAGCAATCTCAAACTCTTGGGCTTAAATGATTCTCTTGCCTCAGCCTCCCACGTAGCTGGAACTATAGGCTCCACCATAAGGCCTGGCTATTATTTTTGTTTGTTTGTTGTTGTTGTAGTTGTCATTGTTGTTTAGCAGGACCCAGCCGGTTTGAACACAATAACCCCAGTGCAAGTGGCTGGCACCCTAACCACTGACCGTGGGCGTATAGCAAAGCGGACTTTTTCTTTGCATTTTCATGAGTATTAAACATATCTCCTACTATTCGGGATCTCTGCTGTGAAGTGTCTTTGATATAACATATAGAAAGATATTATGCATCTTCTCAGGCTCTTTGCAGATAATTCCTACTTTCTTTCAGATTTTCAGCATTCCAATGTCAACTTATTTCAGTAGTCAATACCCAGAACATATAGGCAGCTATAATTAGATATGGTCTAAGACAAAATCAGGCTATTTCTGTCTCCAGCCCACAATTGATTTGTGCAAAATATTCATATTTAGCCTACTATACTTGAGAGTGCAGAAATTTTTCAACCATAGCTTGTATTATAATGACTCAGGTTGCTTCAGTAGACCTCCCAACCTTTTTATTTCCATCAAGATCATTAGTTCTTTTCATTTTCAATGCCCACATTCATTTGCTTGAAAGAAAGAGAAAGGATACATTCAACAGAATACAATGATGACAACCCCCTGCCCCTTACTTTTTTCTCCTTTTTAAGTCCTTACTTTTAGTGGCAGATGAGGGCTACAGGTTGGAAAAATAAAGACTACCAGCTTCCGTCTTAGACAAGCCAACAAGAACAAGCTGGGGGAGAAGAATTTTTACCGTAGATGTTATTAAGTGATCTTGAAAATAATTCTAAGCTTAATGTGTACCCATATATTTTTGAGAAGTGTCCATTTTCAAGTTATTTTCATATTTTACGATTGCAACGTTTCTTTGAGTTGTTCATGTGTTCTGCATTCAATTTCTTTTTTCTATACATGATTGCTAATATTTTATGTAAGTATGTGGCTTATTTTTCATTCCTTATGGATACTTTTCGAAGAATAGAAAGAGGCGCTTCTTTCTTATCATTTATAGATTTTTCATTATATTATTTGCTTCTTCATTTTCTTTTGCTCAGAGATTCTATTGTTATTTTGAACTTAATTTGATTTGTTATTACATCTAGGGGTTCGTTTTCCCCTCGATTATATCTAGGGAGTCATTCATAATCAGTATCAACTTTCTAATATTCTAACTTAAAATTTCTAAGTTTCATTTCAAATTTATAGTATGTTCAGGGGCATTTCCCCATAAGCGAGATTTTTAAGATAATGTTCAACTTATCAGGCTTTTTGAAATTTAATATTAGCACTTGTGCTCTCTATAAAAATATTTACCTATTCAAATCTTTAAGATGCCCCTATACATTTATGTCTTATATCACCAGTAGTTTTATAGATTTTATTTTTTTCACATCTATTATCTGTAAAGAATTAACTTTGGCATATAACATAAAGGATTTTTTTAAATTTCTAAATGAGTATCCTAATATTTCACCATCATTATTTTTTAAAAAAGGGACAAAACTATCTTCCTCCAGTGATTTACCTGGATACTTTTATCAAAATTCATTTGAACATATACGTTGAGGTCTACTTCTGGACTGTATTCTACTTCACTGATATCTGCCTATATTTATGTCAATATTCCACTCTTAATATCCCATATCTCAAAATCACTCTGAGAAGTGAGCTTCTGTCTCTCCCCAATGCTCTAGAGCAATAATACAGACATTTTTGCCCAATGAGAATGACAGATCATAAAAATAGAGCTTATGTCTCTCCCCAAGGGAACTGACTTTATTTGGAACAACATGTGGGGAAATTTAAGCCTAAGGACACTCTAGAAATAAAAGGATATTTTCATGGTAAGCAATTAAGAGAAAGCTAGTAGTTCCAGGAGAGCTACAAGGCCAGCTAGCTTATCAGAAAGAACCAGAAAATCTCTCCAAGTTTTGAAATGAATCCAAAATCTTAATTCCAGACCTATAATTAATTGGATAACAATTCAGTACAATATATGTTTCGGGATATTGTAGAAAATAATAAGTCAACCAGCAGTAATTAATATACTTGAAAATCTGGGTAAAGACCAACTGAGGCAGACAGATTAACAGATCAGAGAAAGGAAAAAAGAGAGCACTGCTAACAACACTATCAGGGTGACTAGACCTATGTTAAGTGACATCATGCTGAAGGAAAAATGTATTTCAATAACATATCTCAGCCAAGTTACTAAAAAATGAAAAAAAAAGTCAAAGAGTAGAGCAATCAGTAACCAGAATGGCTAAATTATATTATATAAAACATCCAGGATTCAGTGAAAATTTATGAAACAAGCAAATACACATAAAAGTGTGTGGTCCATACATGGAATAATTCAGGCAAAAGAAATTGCCTAGAATAGAAAGAGACCAAGATATTAGAGTGAAGAAACAAAAACTTCAAAGAAGCTGTTAAAATTATGTTCAAATATTTAAACTGTGCTTAGAGAGTAATAGGAAGATATAATGAAATTGACTCACAAAATAGAGAATAACAATAAAGAGATAAACATTATAAAGAGAAACACAAGGAAAATTCTGGAGTTGAAAAGTAAACAATTAAAATGAAAAGTTCAATGAGGCGCCTGTGGTTCAAAGGAGTAGGGTGCCAGCCCCATATACTGAAGGTGGTGGGTTCAAACCCAGCCCTGGCTAAAAAAAAGAAAGAAAGGAAGGAAGAAAGGAAGATTCACTAGAAAGAGTAATAATAGATTTGAACTGTGAGAAGAGAATCATCAATGTGTGAATAGACTGATAGAAATTAAGGACAGAGAAAACAGAGACATAGAAAATTGTGGGATGCCATTATATGCACCAATAAAACTCTAGTGGGAGTATCAGAGGAGAAGAGAGAGAGAAAATAGTCGAAAAATAATCAATAGACAAATAATGGCTGATAGATTTCAATTTTATGAAAATTATTAATCTACATATTTGAGAAAACAATGAACTAACTCCAAGTAAAATTGACATCCAGATCTACAACAAGGTCTACATCGAGAAATGTTATAGTAAAAATGCTGAAAGATAAATGCATAGGAAAAACTTGAAATTAGCAAAAGAGAAAAAAATTTATTCAACACACACAGGAAAAATAACACAAGATTAATAGTGGCATTATTATTACAAACAACAGAGACCAGAGGCAATAGGATGACATATTCAAAATGCTGAAAGAAAAACAGTCAACCAAGAATCTTATGCCAAGCAAAATTATCTATCAAAAAATGAAGATGAAATAAACACATTTCCAGATAAATCCTAAGATTATTTCTTACTAGGACCCTCTCCTTACAAAAAATACTACAGGGAAGTTCTTTAGACAGAAATTAAATGACACCAGACAGATTTTAAATCCCCCCACATACACACATAACAAAAAGCACCTCTAAATTTATTTATATAATAATCAAAAATTATTAATGTATATTCCTTCTCCTTTCTGCACACAATTTATTTAAAGTGCCATTGTATAAAAATCATGGGCAATTGGTTGGTAGTGTTAAGTTAGGCAGTTAGTTAGACATAAATAGGATGTATGACAATTCACATTAGGCTATTTTGGACTGGCTTGGGTCAGGCTAACCTGGGCTACTGTGTGAATGTAGCTAATTGCTAATTGCAAATTTAGTTAATTTTTGTACAAAGAAGTGAGAATCCAAATTATTCTCCTGTGTGAGGCTATTCAGTTTGTCCAGGCCATATTTTGAATTGGGAATGATTACTCCAGCATATACTTTTGTATGCTTTGTCAAAGATCAGTTTGTTGTAAGCTTTTATCCTTATTTTTGGGTTCTCTACTCTATTCCATTGGTCTATGTGTCTACCTTTATACGAGTATCATGCTCTTTTGGTTATTACTGTCTTGTAATGTAATTTGAAGCCAGATACGTAAGGCCTCCAGATTTTGTCTTTTAGCTTAGGATTTTTTGCCTATATAGGCTTTTTTTTACCATTCCAAATGAATTTTAGAGTTTTTTTTCTAATTCTTTAAAAAATGATGTTGGCATTTTGATAGGAATTACATTGAATATGTAGATTTTTTTGGCAATATGATCATTTTAACAATATCGATTCTTCCAAACCATAAGCATGAAATGCTTTTTCCTTTGCTTGTATCATGTACAATTTCCTTCATTGGTGTTCTGTAGTGATCCTTGTAAAGATCTTATCTTGTTCCTGTTCTTAGGAAAACTGCTTTCAACTTATTCCCATTAAGAATGATGTTGGTTGTTGGTTTGTTACAGAGTGGACTTGCAGTACCTGAATGAATTCTATTTATTTTATTATTATTTTTTTAAAATATGGAATGCTTCACGAATTTGCATGTCATCCTTGCACAGGGGCCATGCTAATCTCTGTATCGTTCCAATTTTAGTATATGTGCTGCCGAAGCAAGCACTGAATGAATTCTATGCACTCAGGAATAACACAGAAAAAGCTTCAAGAATTACCATAACTAGAAATCCTTTAGAAAGACAGCAAAGTTATATATTAGCTGAAACCCTAACAGATGGACAACTTAGAAAAAACAAACAACAAAAAAACTCCAAAACCAAGATGAAGCCTGTCTATCTAAGCGAAAGCTGGTGTGAGCAGACAAATGAAATCACACATTCCTAACCCAAACATCAAGATTAGCTATCTTTAACACCACATCTGCCATCACTGACAATAACAAAATCTTTTGACAAACTGTGCCATCACCGTGGCAAAAGGAATGAGGCATTTCTGAAATAACAAGATAATATTTCTGACAAAATAAAAACCTGAAATCAAAATTGAGTTAAAAAAATGTTATACTTCTTGGGGCCAGAGTTTATAAACTAAGATGTGCATTTGCAAACTTAGAATAATAGATATCACAGCCATCTTTACAAACCAGAAATTCTTGTCGGAGCCTCTTGGAGGTGATTCTGCTTAATTTACCCTTCTACTACCCAAAAAGGAAACCCAAGGTATGAAATATAGTGAGCAAAAAATGGAGACTATTTTACACAGCTCTGTAAGGACAAATGGGATAACACTAGCCTCAACTTGGACAAACTTTGAAAAAAAATACTGAACAATTTGACCGATCTTAATTTTCATTCTGAAAAGTTTGAACTTTACTGACAATTTAACCATCACAATTTGTGGCACCATTTGGTTCAACTTTCACTTGACTACCCAGAGATAATGGTACATTGATAGGACTCACTTTCCTAACACACTGACATACATTCATTTCCACACCTTCTCTCTAATGGAACCCAGGTTGTGGTTGATCTTCATCTCACCTGATCCCAATCGTACCTTTCATGAATCTAATTTTCTTTTCATTTCTTTCTTTTTTCTTTCTTTCTTTCTTTCTTTCTTTTTTTTTTTTTTTTTTTGCTGTTTTTGGCCGGGGCTGTGTTTGAACCCACCACCTCTGGCATATGGGGGCCTGCGCCCTACTCCTGTGAGCTACAGGCACCACTCAAATCTCATTTTCTTCATCTCTATGGTTTCCAATAAACCTTTTTCAAGTGTACTATATGAAGACTGTATGTTTACCTCCACTAGAGGCATAGCTACTCTAAAAAGCAGTATCCTTGTGAGTTAATCCCACCCTGCTATAGCAATAATAAAAAAATCACTGGAGACCACACAACTGAAAGCTTCAAAAGCAAAATATTGCTTTTCATAATTCTGTGGAGTTTATTTTCTACTAAACTTACCAACACTTAAGTTCCTTTCCGGGCACACAGAACAATGATGAACCCAGAATAAAAAACCTGAGCTTCTAAACTTCTATTTATGCTTTTTCAAGCTCTGTCTATAATAACTAATACTTTATATTATGAACTTACCTATGTATAAGACTTAATATATTGTTTATATCTAATCTTTCAGTACATAGAATCAAATATTTAAAGGTAATTGTACTAATTGCAGTTGTCATTGAAAGTCAACTTCTACAATTTTTGGCTTAGATAAAAAAGGAGTATCTTCCCGAGCATTAAGGAACTTGCTGACAAATCTGACAGATCTATACCCATTCTCTATCCGAGAGTTGTTTACTCCACTAATGAGCACAGAGAGCCAGCAGATGTCTAGAACCAATTTGGCAGCTTCTAAGCTTTATATCCATACTCCAAAAATCCATTAGCTGAAAATAGTTTTGAGAAACTTAAATGTCAGAATTCTGTCAATACCTCATCTATAGGAAATCTAGAAGTAGAAAATCACATTGGTATGCAATATTTCTCCTTAAAAAGGAGCTTGAAATTAATTAAGCACCATCTCACATAGTCACAGAGCACCGTCACTATCATAGTTAAAAGTACTTAAATGTTGCCAACATTCCTAAACCTAACATCAAATATTTCACATGTATACCAGCCCTTTTGGTGACTGGAGATGGAAGACACAGAGAAGGAAGGTTGCACCTTATAGGTTTGTAGGCCTTATTGTATTTTCTGCAGAAGCCAAAGCATCATGACGCAGTGGAAAATTGATAATGTCAGCTCTTAATTTTCTGCTTTTGATCCAAAGTTAATTGAACAGCATTTGTTTAAATGCTTAGATAGGTTTAAAACCATTTTCTGGGGAAATAAAATCTGTTTTAAGAAACTTCTTAATACAGCTCAATAAAGAATAAAAGAGGTTTCCTCTTGAGAGGTAATGAACGTCAAAATCCTAAATTGTCATGGCAAATGTTAATTCTACCACTGGAATGTCTAATTTTCAATGATAGTGATACCATGTAAATATGATACTCCAATTATTACTGTTAACTAAACTGTTGGACCCACAATGGGTGGGGAACCTGTGGCCTGGAGGAATCTTGTGGACTTTCTGGTGCTTAAGTCCTGCCTTTTGACAGAATCCAATTTTACACAACAAATCCTTTCATTAAATTGTGTGCAGCTGAGAATTATGACTTTTTCTTGCCTCCTTTCCTGCAAGAAAAAAGGAAAGAATGATCACTCCTTAAATCAGAAGACCACAGATTCTCCACCCCTCTGGGAACAGGCTCTTGAAGAAACAATTGGCTTTTCTTCTTTGTAATGTGTTAATTTTTTAAATTTATTTTTAAATTTTATTTTCATTTCACTTTACTATCTTGAAATTTCAGAATATTACAGGAGTTCAAATGTTTTGGTTACAGGAATTACTTTTGCACAGTCAAAGTTACAAGTGTGCCCATCACCCAAACAGTGTGCATTGTACCCATGAGGGGTGAATTTCCTCATTCCCTCTTTCCTCCTCCCGCTTACTTGGTTTCCATTGAGCTTTACTCCCATGTGTGCCCGTGAGTGCTGAATGATTAGCTATAATTTAATCATAGGTACATGTAGTATTTTTTTTTCATTCTAGGAATATTTCCCTTATAACGATGGTCTCCAGTTCCATACAGGTTATTTAAAAAATGTATTAGCTCACCATTTTTATAACTGTTTATTTCTCATAAACAATGTTTCATTAATCCACTTGTGTACTGATGGACATTTGGGTTGATTCCACATCTTTGTGATTGTGAAATCACAGTGAGGGAGAGTGTTTTTTTGATAAAAAAGACTTTTTTTCCTTTGACTGAATCCTGACTAGTGGGATTGTTGGATCAAATGGTAGGTTTACTTTTAGTTCTTTGAGGTATCTCTATATTACTTTCCACAGATGTACTAGTTCTCAGTCCAACCGGCAGTATATAAAGTTCCTTTCCATCTGTAATGACAGCCTCTGTTGTTTGGGGACTTTTTTTTTTTTTTTTGAGACAGAGCCTCAAGCTATCCCTGGGTAGAGTGCCATGGCATCACAGCTCACAGCAACCTCCAACTCCTAGGCTCAAGCCAGTCTCCTGCCTCCGCCTCCCAAGTAGCTGAGACCACAGGCGCCCACCACAACGCCAGGCCATTTCTTGGTTGCAGCCATCATTGTTGTTTGGCGGGCCCGGGCTGGGGATTCGAACCCGCCACCTTAGGTGTATGTGGCTGGCGCCTTAGCTGATTGAGCCACAGGCACTGAGCTGGGACTTTTAAAATAAATGCCATTTTCCCTGGCAGGTGGTATCTCATGGTGGTTTTGATTTGCATTTCCTTGATTATTAGTGCTCCTGAGCATTTTTTCCCCCATACATTTGTTGGTCGTTAGTCAATCTTCTTCTGCAAAGTTTCTGTTCACATCTTTCGCCCTCCTTTTTATGAGGTTGTTTGATTTTGCCTGCTGATTTGCTTGAATACTTTAAAAGCTCTGTTAATCAGCCCTTTGTCAGATGTACAGCATGCAAACACTTCATCCTATTCCATAGGTTCTCTCGTCACTCTATTGACTGTTTCCTAGACTGGGCAGAAGCTTTGTAATTTGATCAAGTCCCATTTATTAATTTTTGTTCTTGCTGTGATTGCCTTCGGGGTCTTCTTCATAAATTATTATGAGAGTTTTTCAACATTTTCTCCTAGAATTTTTATAGTTTCATGCCTAATGTTTAAGCCTGGTTTCCATCATGATTTAATTTTTGTGAATGGTGAGAGGGATAGATCCATTTCATCCTCCACAAATGTCTATTTAATTTTCCTAAAACCATTTATTGAATAGGGGTTCTTTCCTAATATATGTTTTGCCTGCTTTGTCAAAGCTCAGATGACTATATGAGGACAATTTCATCTCTGGGTTCTCTGTTCTGATTCATAGGGTTATGCCTCTGTTTTTGTGCCAGTACTATGACATTTAGTTTACTATAGCTTTGCAGTAGAGCTTGAAGTCTGGTAAAGTTGATGTCTCCCAATTTCATCTTCTTGCTTAAAGTTTCTTTGCCTTTGGGGTCTTTTCTGGTTGCAAACAAAGCACAGAAATATTTTCTAGGTCTGCAAGAAATGACATTGCTATTTTAATGGGTATTACATTGAATCTGTAGATCACTTTTGGTTGTATAGACATTTTGAACATGTTGACTCTGCTGATCCCTGAGAATGATATGTTTTTACATCTGTTTATGTCCTCTGTGACTTACAATTCTCCCTATGGAGGTCATTTACCTCCTTGCCTAAATATATTCCGAGGTATGTTATTTTATCTGTTGCTATTGTGAATGGTCTTGAGTCTTTGATTTCATTTTCAGCTTGGCTGTTGTTGGCATATAGAAATGCTAGTGAAGTGTATACATTGATTTTGTAACCTGAGACTTTACTGAATATTCATCAATTTCAGGAGTTTCTTTTTTTTTCTTTCTTTTTTTTTGCAGTTTTTGACCAGGGCTGGGCTTGAACCCACCACTTCTGGCATATGGAGCTGGCGCCCTCAGGAGTTTCTTAGCAGATTCTTTGGGCTTTTCTGGACCATATCATCAGCAAAGACTGACAGTGTGACCTCTTCTTCACCATTTGGATACTTTTGATTTCCTTCTCCGGTCTGATTGCTCTGGCTGGGACTCCCACCTCAATGTTGAAAAGGGCTGGTGATAACAAACAACATTGTCCGAGTCCAGTTCCAAGCAAGAATTCTTTCAATTTTTCCCCATTCAGTATTATGTTGGCTGTGGCTTTGTCACATATGGTTTTTATAATTTTGAGGTATGTGTCATCTATACCTATTTTGATAAGCATTCATATCATAAAAAGGTGCTGAATTTTGTCAAACACTTTTTACGACTCTTTATACAAATATTAAATGAGGCCAACACAAAGATGCTTACTTGATTATGTTACCAGAATTATAAAGATATGTCTCTCCTAAATTAGAATTTAACATTTAACTATGTGACTTTGTTATAATTCAGGTAATGAGAAAATATATATTCACTGAAGGAGTGATTATGCACCTTTCTATTTTACAAAAAAATATTGACAGTCCATTTAATCCCCTATTCTCAGTGCAGGGGCTAGGAATAAAAGATTAGATATAAGATGAGATCAGTTACTCCAAGAAATTTCAGATTATAAGACAAACAAACATGTAAATTACAAAAATATGTAAATATGTAAGTTGGTATATACACAGTGGTAGAATGGCCTGGTGCCAGGGAGTACAAGGCAAGTAGACTTTTAATACTATAACTGAATACAGTTATAATTATGTTACCCATTTTCTCTTATATGTATGTCAGAATCATGTTTATTTCTCATAATAGTCAATAAATTGAGATTTCTAAAGCTTTATTCCTTTTTTTATTGTATCACAAAAATTAGATAGCCTAAAATTTGCCTTTTTATTCTGACTTTAGTTCACTGTAGTAACTTATACTAAGTGCCTGATACATTATTATATCTTCTCCAAATTAAATTTTGATGTTTACCTTGTAATTGCCTTGTTTTACACGTGTTTTTGAATTGTGTAATTTTAGAGCAGCAAGTGCTAGGAAGATAATCTCTTTTAATCCCCTAAAGTTTCAGAGGGATTAATTTAGGCTTCTAGATTGTAACTGATCTGACCAAGATTATATATCCAGTTACTCACAGAATTTAGATGAGAAACCAGGTCATCTGAGTCCCAGCGCTCTGCTTCACTTCTGTCATCTTTCATAAGGTGAAATTGAAAGAGATGGTGACAAATTAGAAAAATAGGGATGAGGGGAGAGAAGAAAGGAAGGAGGAAAAAAGAAAGTAGGAAATAAGGAAGGGTTTCAAATGTCAGGTTGGCATTTCTGGGGAGATAAATAACCATAGCTCAAAATGAAAATAAAATGTTTAAAATGTAATAGAACGTATATCTTTCTTTAGGGTCATTGGTAATAGGGATGCTTTAAGTTGTAAGCATGGACAAGTTTATTCATCCAGACACTTGAAAAAAATAACTCTTGTCTTTTTTCTTATGTTTCCTCAAATAAACTGGTGCTTTAAGACTTAAATGCTGGCTAGGCACCTGTGGCTCAATCGGCTAAGGCGCCAGCCACCTACACCTAAGGTGGCGGGTTCGAATCCCCAGCCTGGCCCTCCAAACAACGATGGCTGCAACCAAAAAATGACCGGGCGTTGTGGTGGGTGCCTGTGGTCCCAGCTACTTGGAAGGCAGAGGCAGGAGACTCGCTTGAACCCAGGAGTTGGAGGTTGCTATGAGCTGTGATAACATGGCACTCTACCCAGGGGGATAGCTTGAGGCTCCCTCTCAAAAAAAAAAAAAAAGACTTAAATGCTAATGTAACAACCTAAACTCATGAGCTACCAAGGCAACTTATATCTAGCTCAATGTAGATTCTTAAATCATGACCACAGCTCGGCGCTGTGGCTCAAGTGGCTAAGGCACCAGCCGCATACACCTAAGGTGGCAGGTTTGAATCCAGCCCGGGCCTGCCAAACAATAATGATAGCTGCAACCAAAAACTGGCCAGGCGTTGTGGAGGGCACCTGTGGTCCCAGCTACTTGGGAGGTGGAGGCAGGAGACTCGCTTGAGCCCAGGAGTTGGAGGTTGCTGTGAGCTGTGATGCCACCACACTCTACCCAGGGGGATAGCTTGAGGCTCTGTCTCAAAAAAAAAAAAAAAAAGATTTGAAAATATTGTAATCCAACTGTAAATGTAGTAAATGAAATAATGTCACATTAACGTTTAGTCTCATTAACATATACTGATTTTTATACTTTTATTTTTATTTTTTTTTAATTAAATCATAGTTGTGTACATTGATACTATCATGGGGTACAGTGTGTTGTTTCCATATACAATTTGAAATACTTTCATCCAATTGGCCAACATAGCCTTCATGTCATTCTCGTAGTTATTGTGTTAAGACATTTATATTCCACATTTAGAAAGATTCACATGTACCCTTATAGGATAAATCATAGGCGTGATCCCAGCAATCACCCTCCTTTCACCCATCCTCCCGACTTCCCTCCCCTTCCTCTCCCCTTTCCCCGTATTCTTAGGCTAAAATTGGGTTATAGCTTTCCTATGATAGCTAAAAATTAGTTTCATAATAGGGTTGAGGACATTGGATACTTTTTCTTCCATTCTTGAGATACTTTGCTAAGAAGAATATTTTCCAGCTCTATCCATGAAAACATGAAGGAGGTAAAGTCTCCATCTTTCTTTATGGCTGTGTAGTATTCCATGGTGTACATATGCCACAATTTTTGTACTTTTAGAAGTTTTGTCTGTGATCAGAATACTGAATCCTTTTTTTTTTTTTTTAATTTTATTGAATGGTAACTATGTACATTAATGCACTTCTGGGGTACAGTGTGGGGTTTTCACATGCAATCTGAAATACTTCCATCAAACTGATCAACACAGCCTTCATGTCATTTTCTTAGTTATAGTTTTAAAACGTTCTGATTCTACTCTTAGAGAGTTTCACTTGTACCCCTGTAAGATAGACCTCAAAAATGGTCCCTCCAATCCCCC
>CAUYQV010020993.1:0-23887 GCA_963574575.1 Galagoides demidoff
TCCCAGCTACTTGGGAGGCGGAGGCAGGAGACTCGCTTGAGCCCAGGAGTTGGAGGTTGCTATGAGCTGTGATGCCATGGCACTCTACCCAGGGGGATAGCTTGAGGCTCTGTCTCAAAAAAAAAAAAAAAAAAAAAAAAAGATTAAATGGCTCCCATTTAGGCCAATGCTGGGCTGGGAGTCAGGAGCCCGCTGTCTTGTGCAGACTTTTGCACTGATCCTCTGAGGGTTCCTTCCTATCTCTGGACCTCAGTTTCCTCAGTGGTAAATCCCTAGGCTGTCTTCCTGAGACATGGCTCACACAGAGCAGAGGAGGTATGGATTTCAAGTATACTTAAGGTGCATACAAATGTGAGGAGAAAAGAGGTCCATTTGGGGGGGGGGTTCAAGCCCCTCAAATGGGAGGTGGTGCTTTCTGGGGAGAAGGGGCTCCTGTCTGGGTGACAGAGATTTATAGCTTGATAAAGGAAGAAGACATGGAGAATGAATGTTGGTTCTCTCTCCCCCTTTACTGCCCAATCCTGCTGCCCCTGGGGGAGGAAGGACCAGGAGAACTGGAGGCTGTTGCCTAGTAACAAGAGGCGCATCTGGATCGATGGGGAAAGGCAGTGATGCTCCAGCCCCCAGCCCAGCTCTCTCTTTGATCTCGGCCAGCCCAGTAGAAACCTGGGGGGATGCCCCAGGCAGCCTGCCTGATTAGAGTTGAGTCAATAGAGGGAATTTTCCATAATGAGATTGTGTGGGCAGCAGAGGCAGCTGCCCCTCCTCAGTGGGTGGAAGGGGCCTGTCTGTCTGTCCAGCACACACCCTTCCTGCTGACAGCTCTGGAGGGGGGGACACATCACCACCTGATTTTCATTATTCTCAATCTTGGACTACCAGGGACTCAGAGTGCAGCCCTACCCTGACCCCACTAGTATCTAGCCTCTTGACACTTGATCCAATTGAGGAGACCAAGGCACAGAAAGGGAAAGCAATCTAATCATATACCTTCTAACCCAACTTGCCTTCCTCCATCCAGCTCATCCAGGAGGGAGGGGTCTGATTCTAGGGGCAGGAGAAGGAGGTGTTGGGAGCTGGGGAGAGCCCTCAGGCTCCTCTGACTTCCCAGCAGGGTCAGCCCTCGAGACCAGCTTATGGGGGACGGGGTTCCTTAGAGGGCATGGGATCCTGACACACAGGTGGCTCTCCCCATGACACCTCCTTAAGGCCTCCCCAGGACACAGCAATCACCACTTCCCCAGCAGCCCATCCATCAGTGTCAGCTCAGCCAGGAGATTGTTTTTTCTCAGGCTAAGTAGATGCTGCTCCTTTGAAACAACCCCCTACCACCCCCCAAGACTCCATTCTAACTCAGGCAGCTCCAGGGACTCTGTCTCCCCAGCTGTCAAGCTACAGTGGGGAGCAGGTGAGCCAGGTGGGACAAGGACTCCTTGTTCCACTAGAGTATGGGGAGAGTAGACTCAAGTCCTACTGGCTTACTTGATATCAGTTCTGGTCTATATAAGTCTGTCTACTGGGTTGAACTGGCCTATGTTACTTCCAGTGGCCATTGTTACCTGTTTTGATCCATTCCACTGGCCTGTGATACTAGTGTACAGGGTCCTCACTGTCCTCTGTGGATGCAGCCAGCCTGGGCTTCTGGTTTAGCTGGGTCTGCCCCATTTACAATGATCTAGGTGGCCTGTCTTGGGCTACACTGGTCTGCACTGTTACACTGTACTGTGGCCTCTCTGTCCAGAGCAGACAGCTGAGGGCTCCTTTTCCTGG
This sequence comes from Galagoides demidoff, assembly GCA_963574575.1. Lineage (NCBI taxonomy): Eukaryota > Metazoa > Chordata > Mammalia > Primates > Galagidae > Galagoides > Galagoides demidoff. The sequence continues at coordinate 1,771 of CAUYQV010020993.1, forward strand.
GGACCTGCCACCCAGGCCTCTGCTCCAGGAACCCAAATCAGAGCCAGCAGGGGCAGGGACCTCTGGGCTGCTATACAGGAGCCTGAAGGCCAGGCAAGTCTTTTGTGTCTGTTTAAAGACACAGCTGGACTCAAGGGCTTACAAAGTGGATGACATTATGGCCTATACAAATGTCAGCACACATATAGTCTGGGCATATTGAGAGCAGGAGCCAAGGACCTTGCCCACTGAAGTCCCTGGAGACAATAGTGGTAAAATAGAAGTAGTGAGCTCCCCGTCAGTGCAAACACAAGCTGACTTCAATGAGCATACACATGAAGATGGGTCAAACCAGTCACAGCTCTTAGAAAGCCCTCAGTCAGCCAGGGAGTTAATAGTCACAATAGAAGGTGGTAAGCACTGAGAGTGGTAGTCAGAGGGTGATAGCAGAGGCATGTCCCCCAGGACATCCTTCCAGGAGATTAGGGAAGGCTTCATGGAGGAGGTGATGCTTGGGCAGTCTTATGGGGTGAATGGAAGAGGAGTAACAGGAGCAGTGTGCTCTTGGGAGGCACAGAATGCAGTGAGACAGGGACTAGCCTGGACTGGGTACCAGGTAAGCTGCTCAGCCTTTCTCCTTTGGTCAACAGCCTTGCTCTCCCGCTGTGCCTGTCCTGGACACACCATCTTAGTCCTAGGAACTTCACCAGCCCAGCTGCCCCCCCCCATTCCATGGCACTGATCAAGACTACAGGGAAGAGGATGACCCAAACCCTTCCTAGGCACAGCTGGACACACCCATGACTGGACAGGGGAGGGAGGAGAGGGCCCATGAGGGCTGGGACCAAGGCACAGAGTCATAGTGCCAGCACCTCTACAGGCAGGCCACATGCCCTCCCTGGAACCAGCCCTCCCACTCCCAGCCAGCTCCAGCCAAGGCTTTCCTCTGGCTCCAGCAGGGGCGGCAGGAAGCTCCCACTGCTGAATAATTGAAAGGAAGGCTTTCAGCAGTTCTCCCTCCCCCCAGCCAGCGTCTTCTGGAGGGTTGGGTAACAAACAACAGCGCCAGCGCTTCCCTAGAGAGACTCCAAGGAGGCAGGGAGGAAGCTCACTCGCTAACCCTCTCACTGCCAGCTGCATGAGCCAACTTGTCCCTCTTCCTGTGGTGTCTTTTGACCAGGCGGTGTGTGTGAGTCTCTACTACTCCATGTGGGTTGCTGTCTATGAAAAGCACCATTATTGGGCTACTAGTCTTTGTAGGTTTGTACTGATTTGAAAAGGTGATCATCAACCTGATCTGTTCTGATTTATATGGATCTATATTTCCTTTTCTTTTTTTTTTGAGACAGAGTCTCACTTCGTCACCCTCGATAGAGTGCTATAACATCATAGCTCACAGCAACCTCCAACTCTTGCACTCAAGCGATTCTCTTGCCTCAGCCTCCTGAGTAGCTGGAACTATAGGCACCTGCCACAATGCCTGGGTACTTTTAGAGATAGGGTCTCACTCTTGCTCAGGCTGGTCTCAAACCTGTGAGCTCAGGGCAATCCACCTGCCTCAGCCTCCCAGAATGCTAGGATTACAAGCATGGGCCACCGCGTCCAGCCCTGGCTCCATATTTCTTTCTGGTCTAACTTGTGCATATAGTGGTTTATACTGGTTGGCATAGCTTATGGGTAAAAACAACTAGCACTTAATACATACTTGTACAGTACCCAGACGCTGCACTATACATGTTTGTTCCTTCACTCCTTAACCCCATTTTATAGATGAGGAAACTGAGCACTGAGGGTAAGTCACTTTGGCACATATAGTAAGTGACTTGAGCCCAGGTAGGTAGAGCTGCCTCTTCTGTTACTTGCTGGTCTGCATGGGTTAAGTCTTGGTTCATGTGGATGGGGCTATCCTTCAGGGTTAGATCTTTCTCCAAGAGGTAGAAGCCTGAGGGCGCCAGGCTGCAAGAGATATCTTTCCAAAAATGCAAACCTATTTATGACCTCCCTAGATCAACATCCTTTACTGGCTCCCTATTGCCTACAGGGCCTGGTTCTATTTCCTCAGCCTGCCCCTGAAGGCCCTGGTGGGCTGGTCTCACCACCCAACCCCACCCCAGCCACTGAGCTCATCTGAGTACAAACCCATGCTCTTCCCTCTTTCCTCTCTAAGCCTTCTTCCCGAACGCCCCCACACCCTCCCCATGACATCCTTCCTCCCTGTCTTTGTCCTGCCAACTTATACTTATACTTCAAGATCTCTCCTCCAGGAAGAACTCCCAGCTGTGCTCCTCCCCACACATGCCCTGGCTCTGTTAGATGTCTCTGACATGTGTCCCCTATTCTAGCACTAGAAGTATCCTTGCTTTTCCCTTGCATTTCTTTCTTATCTTCTGCCAGGCCCCAGAGTAGACACTCAGAAAAAGCTGTTATATGAGCAAGTGATTCAACTTTGGAGCCAGGGAGGTATCTCTCACCCTGGGGCCACTACTCCCCAGACCCACCTACAGTTTGTTGTAGCCACTGCTTGGTGTAGCTACTATTTGTCATGCTGAGGCCTGAAGGTCTGCAGAAGAGTCCCTACAGGGAAGGGAGGGTCTGGCAGGAGAGTGCTCTGGAGAACGTGTCTGTGTCATGATACACCTGGGTTCAATGCCAAGGATTGGGGTAGGAGCACACCTAGATTTCCTGGACACAATGTAGATGGCTTTTCTTTTCTAACTTGATAAAATACCTTCACAAGCCATTGTGGTCACACACTCATTTTTACCAATACCCAAACTTAGTTTCTCAACCTAAGGACCTGGTTTCATACGTGTTTGTCAGTTCTGTCATATTTCTGACAATTAAAAAGGATCTTTTTCCTCCAGAAAATTCAGGAGGCATACCCCTGCCCACCCTGTCTCCTGGATTTTTTCTCTGAAAGGTCTCATCCTGTACTTGCAGCCTCCACCTTCACGGGAATGCAGCTTCCTGCATTGTGCGTTCCATTCCACGCTGGCCCTCTCAGTCCCAGGTCCCTGGACACTGACATGCCCTTGGTTTTAGTGTGTGCTGTCCCCTTTATGGACTCCCCATCTCTTGCTTGAAGAAGACTCATCTTCTATAGGGTCATTTGTCATTTCAAACATCATTTCCTTTGCGAAACGTTCCTTGACTACTTTAGGCAAAGGTAAACCCTGCCTGTTCCCCTTTTTGCTCCCCTACACTGGGTGGGTCCTGGGGGACAGAGTCAGCATCTGTCTTTATCGCAAACTTGTCACTGAAACAATGAAAGAACAAGTGATCCCACCAAGTTACAAGGTAGGGGGTATTGTCTCCATTTTACAAATGAGGAAACTGAGGCTCAGGGAAGTTTAATGACATTTTCTGATCACCCTCGCAGAAGTAGTAGATCTGCTATATTTAAACTAAAGTCTTGGACTTCAAATCCAGCACTCCTTGTCTAACACCCTCCTTTCCTGGGCCTATTATGAGACAGCACATCCGTATGTGATCATAGATGGAGAGCTCACTTGAAGCCTTGGGAACCTGTACCTTTGAGGCTCTGGAGGCCCTGAATCCAGACATTACCATTGGGTAGGTAGGTTTGTGGTAGGCAGGGGCAGGGACAGGGGAACAAGTGTTGCTCCCCTGGGTGAGTCTTCTGAACCTCAGGAGCAAAAGAGCCCTGTGGGTGCTGTCCGTGGTTCTGGAGACCTGAGATGCTGCCAAGAGAGACGGGGAACCAGGAGTTTACTGAGGTCAAGAAGGGGTGAGAGGAAAGTGGCCTAGGTCATATCACCAAGCTCCTCCAAATGATGCTTTAGCCCCACTCTGGGCTCCAGGCTTTGCCCTCTTCTCCCCCTCCACAATCAACAACATTGTTCACTCTTGGGTTCAGTCTCTAGCTATATAATTATGACTCCTAAATCAGGCCCAGATCTCAGTTTCTAAAGCACCAGACCCATGATCTGAGACATCCTGGACATCTTCACCTGTACATCTAGGGACTCCTCACATTCATCATGTCCAAAACAGAACGGTCACAACTAACAAATAATAATAGTGATCACCAGTGCCATTTATGAGACCTTCATTGCATACCAGGTAGTGTTATGGCAATTCACATGCATTAATCCTTTACAACAAACCTTTAAGGAAGATGCTATTATTAGTTTTATTTTATTTATTTATTTGAGACAGAGTCTCACTATGTCACCCTTGGTAGAGTGCCGTAGTGTCACAGCTCATAGCAACCTCAAACTCTTGGGCTTCAGCGAGTCTCTTGTCTCAGCCTCACAAGTAGCTGGGACTACAGGCGCCCACCACAACACCTCTATTTTTCTGTTGTTGTTGCCATTGTTGTTTAGCAGGCCCGGGCCAGGCTTGAACCCACCAGCCACGGTGCATGTGGCTGGCACTGTAACCACTGTGCTACAGTGCCGAGCCTATTAGTTTTATTTTGCAGATAAGGAAAATGAGGCACAGAGAGTAAGTTGCATGCCCAAGGTCACTCAGCTCACGAATTCCCAAGGAGCACAGTCCTATCTGCCTCTCAAGTCAGGGATCCCCAGGGCAGTGCTGGATCTCCCCCTCAGACCCATCTGTGCTCCTTTGCTCACTACAGCCTGGCCCCTCTCCTCCAGTCCTAACCAGCTCACTACTGACCAGAGCATCTTCTTCCTCTAAGTCTGAGGGAGAATGATGATCTCATTAGCTGAGAGGTCTCCATGTCTGTCAGCAGCTGAATTTCTGGAACAGACTAGACCCTGCAGTACAGATGGACTGTTTCACTTTCAATTAATCACCAGCAGGGCTGAACTCGCAGGTACCAGTATGCAGTTTGTGGCCCCTCTAATCCATGGCCAGGCCTGCTCAGGACACCCAAGCTTGAAATTGTGGGAGGAAAGCAAGAAATGGGACCCAGCCCTGAGGCTTGGAAATCAGGTCCCTTGCCCTTTAACCGTTTCCTGGCTGGCAGAAGAAGGGGTGCTCCCCTATTGGCAGGCATTAAATTAGAACTTCATGAGCTAAACTGCATATTGTTTTCACTGGCTCCAGCATCTGAGCTTGCCCTTGGGAGTTGACCCAGTGCTGGAGACAGCCTCAGCTGAGCTCCAGGAGTGGCTGGTTTGGCTCTGGCTACTGGCTATATTAGCAGGAAGAGAGTAGGCTGAAGGTTTGGTGATGTGCATGTCAAGTTAGTATTGCCCAGACTTCCAGACAAAGAAAGCAGTAGGTTTTTGAGTCTAGCCCCCTCTTTGTCCAGTGGGAAAACAAGAGATCAGAGAAAGGAAGGGATTTATGCAGAGTGTCATAACCAATCAGCAATACAGAAAGATTTCCCATTTGCTGTTCTACCTCCAAAGAAACACAGTGTCAGTGACCCCCAAGGACAGAACAAGTTAGGGTTAGGGTTAGGGTATGTCTCTACAGCTCTGTATCTGCCTGCTTAACCCCCACAAACTTTTCACCTTCAACACACTCCCAATCTTCTCTTTGTGTTCCCCATCACAATAAATGGCTGTACCATCTACCTGGTCACCAAAGCCAGAGACTCAGAGTCATCCACTATGCCACTCACCCCCCCCACACACACACACATCTGGTCAATTATGAATCCTGCCAGATTGACCCGTTTGGTTTTTAGTACTTGCTCTGGTATCTCTGTCTCCTGCCTACTCTCGGCCTTCCTGGGATGCATGCCCTGACCAACCAAGCAGGGCTGTAGACACTTCTCTGGTTTTCTTTCCTCATACTACACTGCTGTTTACTTGTCAGTCTCCTGAACTAGCCTGTGAGCTTCCAGAGGGCCAGGATGGGGTCTTTTTCCTCTTCAAATCTCCAGCCTTTAATAAGATGGGGTTCAAGGCCAGGCATGATGGCTCAGGCCTCTAATCCTAGCACTAGGGAGGCTGAGGCAGGTGGATTGCCTGAGCTCACATGTTTGAGACCAGCCTGAGTCAGAGTGAGACCTCATTTCTTAAAAACAGCCGGGCATTGTAGCAAGTGCCTGTAGTCCCAGTTATTCAGGAAGCTGAGGCAAAAGGATCACTTGAGCCCAGGAGTCTGAGGTTGCTGTGAGCTATGATGCCACAGCACTCTACCAGGGGCGACAAAGAGAGATTCTGTCTCAAAAAAAAAAAAAGGTGGGGTTCAAGGCTGGGCACGGTGGCTTACACCTATAATCCTAGCACTCTGGGAGGTGGAGGCAAGTGAATTGCCCTGAGCTCAAGGTTCAAGACCAGCCTGAGCAAGTTCAAGACCCCATCTCTAAAAATAGCCAGGCATTGTGGCAGGCACCTGTACTCCCTGCTACTTGAGAGGCAGAGGCAAGAGAATCACCTGAGCCCAAGAGTTGGAGGTTGCTGCGAGCTGTGACATCATAGCACTCTACCAAGGGTGACAAGTGAGACTCTGTCTCAAAAAGTAAATAAATAAAAATAAAAAAATAAAGTGGGGTTCAAAGTAGATGCTAGGTGAGTGTTCATTGAGTGAATATAGTGTCTATCTCTTATTTGAATAGCTTCTGTAATAGGAAGCACATTCATCCTAAGATTAACTACTTGGTTTTTAAAGAGTCTTAATTGTTATAAAACAAAACAAAATAAACAACTCTTTCTTGAACTGAGCTGAAGTTAATGCTAGGTGGCTTCCCTATAGGACTCTTGGCTTTGTCTTCTGGAGCCACCTAGATTGACCAGGGCCTTGTTTCTTTTAGTGTGATCCAAAGACCAGCAGCATTAATGTTACTACTTAGGAACTTGTTAGAAATGTAAATTCTCTGGTCCCACTCCAGATCTCTGAATCAGAAACTCTGGAGGTGGGACCAGCGATCTGTGTTTTCACAAGCCTTCCAAGTGATTCTGGTGTCCGATAAAACTTGAAAATTGCTGCTGTAGACCTCAGTCCCCCAATTGCTGGTCCATAGATGAGCCATATCAAAATTCCCTGGGGAACATTAACAATTTCATCTTCAGAGATCTGGGATGGGTCCCAGGTAGAACTGACATATAAAATATAGGACACAAAGTTAAATTTGAATTTCAGATAAAAAATGAATAATTTCTTAGTAGAAGTATGTTCCAAATATGAAATTCAAATGCAATTTAACTGGGTATCCTGTATTGGCAACACTAGCTAGACATCTACTTTTAACAAGGCACTTGGCAGATGTAGCCAGGTTTGACCTAAATCCTCTATAGTCCTTCAAATATTTGAAGGAAAGTAGGTATTCTGACCACCTGTGTATTCTTACAATCCCCCCTTCTTGGCATCATATTTTTGTTGATATACTCTAAGATAACATGCACTTTTGGCAGCCACATCATGATACTGACTCAAATTGAGTCTGTGATCATTGAAAATCCCCAAATCCTTCCCAAATATGCTGCTTCTAAACTGTGTCTATCCCATTCCAATTTTAGTTTGGGATTCAGCTTCAGAATACGGCATTTCTCACTATCTTATTTCTCCTTCTTAGATTCTTCCATCGTTTTCAGTCTGTTGAGTCCTTTTAGATTCTGACTCTATGAGTGCTCTCAGGTTGTGTCCTCAGTGGATCTGATTATCAGGCTACCCATGTTCCATCCAGTCAATAGTGAACATATTAGATCAGACATGGGTGAAGACAGAGCCCTGTGGTTCTCCACTAAATACCTGGCTCTCATATGACATTGACCCATTAATTAGCTCCGTTTGTGCACAGGTCAATTACAACAGTACGAACATTAGCACCCACCAGCACCATGTCTCCTTATGAAATTTCACAATGATTTAATAAAAGACAATGCCAGATGCCTCACAGAGAGACTCTGTATCTGTAGTAATCCCCCTAGTCTGCTGGCCCAGCAACCCCATCTTGAAAGGAAGTGGGCTTAGTGTGCAATGACTCCAGCCACCCTCTTAATAACCTGGCTCAGATTCCTTACTGGTGTCTCTGCAACTCACAAGGTGAAAGTGGTAGAATCCACCATCTGTCCTAGTGAAAATCCAGATAACATCTGCCATCACCTCTCTTCACACCACTCTCCTTTCCTTCTCAATCATTTCTGGAAGGATTACCCTCAGCAACCTAGCAGTAGTACCCGGACATTCTCCTAGTGGTGGGGCTAAAATTTCTGGGAATTTGGAGAGCTTAATGCTTTCAGACTAATCCCATCAGCTTTCCCTCCCTGCCTTCCAGGAGCCCAGGCCAACTTCTAGCCTGGGGAGCCTTGCCCAGGTCCAAGGGAGGAAATGCAGAGCAGCATTGCTCAGTGCCTGGCTCCAGGAACTCTTGCTGAAGATTTAATGTCTTCCCTCTCCCCCTCAGAGTGCCTCCTGCATTGCCTGGTGCTGGGGCAGGCTCTGAGGAGCCAGGATGAAGGGACAGTTCTTTCTCTTTAAAGGACTCATGATATAGAATGGGAGTCAGATGCAAATGGCAAACTGAAGAACCTCAGTATCTAAATGTCATATCAAAAAGTGTGGACAGAAACCTCAGGAGCATGAGGAGGGAATGACTAATCCTTCCTGGAAAGGGGGGAAACTTCCCAGAGGAGGTGACTTTTGGGCTGGGCCCTGAAGGATGAGTTGAAGTTCCCAAGTTGGAGAAGAGAGGAAACAGAATTATAGTGAGGGAAACGACATGGGCAAAGGCTCACAGGAGGAAGCAAGAGCACACATTTGGGCTCTGAGGACTGAGGCAGAGAGGCTGTGTTGACTGTAGGATGGAGCACAGAGAGGGATGAAGTTTTGAGACAGCATTGACAGAACAGGAAGGGGTTTTGCAGGCCATATTCAGGACTGTGCCACATATTCCTCCACCCTGCCTCCTTCTGTAATTGTCTTTGATTTGTACAGCCTGTGTACACTGAGCTCCACATGCACTGTGCACTTGGCTGGCATTAGGAGTTGAAAGCCAAGCTGCCCTCAGCCCAACAAGAGCCAGACCTATGAACCCACAGTGACAACAGCAAGTGGCAAAGCTCTGGAAAGGTAGCAACACACAGAGGGAGAAGGAAGTTTTCTGGAAAGTGATTATGCCTACAACTGGTGACTTTGAGGACAACCAGAAGTCAGCTAAAGAGCATTTCAGGGAGAGGAAGGAGCAAGTGAAGGGACAGTGGTGGAAGGTGGATGTAGTGGGGATGGAAGGGATGAGGTTGGACTGGGAGGCAGGGCCGTGTCAAACTTAAGCCAAGGTGTTGGAAGTCACTGAAGGCTGTTAATGATGGTCTGATTTTTGCTCCTGGGCCGATCTTCCAGGGTGCTTGTGGAGAATAGAGATCTGAGAGCAGACAGGCCAGACACCAAGTGACTAAATGTGAGCCATGTTAAGAAGAAGGGATGAGGTGACAAACTTGATGACAGGTGAGCTGCAGTAGCCCAGGGCAGAAGGGTCTCCAAGCTTCACACATGTCACTAGTTCAGATGACCAACAGAGGGAGGGGTCATCAATGAGTTGGGCACCATGGCCATGGCTGGTGGGAAATTGGGCTCACAGAGCTCCACTTGGGGCATGGTGAGTAGGCAGTGCTTGTGGAGCATCCCAGGAATAGCCCTGATGGAACTGGGGTATAGGGCTGGTCCAGGAACAAAGGTGGAAACCTGACAGGGTTTGGGGTGGAAAAGAGGAGTTAGAAGAACAGCTTCAATCATTACATCCCCAAAACTCCCTTCTCCTGAAGAGTCTGGATGATGCCCCCAGGCATAGGTGGGAATCAGAGTTCAGAGAGGGGCAGTGACTTCCTCAAGGTCACACAGCAAGGAGTAGAAGAACTCAACCTAGAACTCAGGGATTTGGGATTCAGGAGGAAGCACATATGAGAGGAGCGTCTGTTCTCATCACCACTGCTATCTCCTGTCACTCTCTCCCCTTCAGAGCCTCTTGTTCCTCTCATAGTTCCCCTCTCTCTCCTCTGCTTCACAGAGAACACCCCCACCCCATCACACTGAGGCCAGAGAGGGGTGGAGTGTTGCAGGGAAGGCCCCACCTGGGATGTCCAGGAAGGTCCGATCCCTTCTTTTCCTACCTCCCTTCTCTGCTTCCCTCCCTCCCATCCCACTCCCTGGGAAGGAGGCCTCCCTGTTGCTTAGCAACTAGCAGAGCCTTGGAGAAAGGAAATGGAAATAGCTCAGGAGGTGCCTCCCCTCTGCTAAGATAGAAGTCCTTGGAGTGTGTGTGTGTATGTGTGTGTGTGCTCTACTTTGGGGGGGAGGTTTAGTGTGGAGTCGATCCTACTACCCCCAAGCCATTCTGACTCCCACCTCATCTTGAGACTACAAGAGGATGGGGCTACCTGGAAAGCTAATGCCAGTGTCACCTCTGGTCACATCATCAAAAATAGTGTTTCCAGAATAAAAGAGAGGACAGTCTTATGGGCCTCAGTCTGGGTGAGATCCCCACCTTGATTGTTCTGGAGAAGTTACCCTGTTGCCAGATAATAGGGAGAACTGAGAACCACATCTGGGGCTGGAATGGAGTTGGACTTGGAGAAAGCTCCATCTTCCTCCCTCTGCAGGGCTGCCCTGGGAGCAGACTGGGAAGCAGGAGCATGTGTAGTAAACATGGGCTGGGGAGTTAGTGAGGTGTGCAAGCTGGACATCTAGCCCAGGCATCCATGCAAGGCAATGGGGGTTGTCCTAGGGAGTTGCTAGGTCCTTGGAGATGGCACGATTCCAAGATAAGGGCCCTCAGTCAGCATCTAGTCTGACCTGCACCCACCCACCTTACAAATGGGAAAACCCCCAGTATCTAACCTCTCTCATGCCCTGAGGTGTGACCCAGAGGTGCAAACCTGCTGTCTGCCCCGCTCTGCAACATGAGGGGAAGCGGATTAGAGCCATCAGTGGGCCTTTAAATCTCCAGGATTAACTCGCGCAGAGAGGAGCTTAGCAGGTGGCCAAGAAGTGACCACCCTGCCTCGTGTCTGTGTCTGTCCCACAGGGCCAAGGCCAGCGCTCTGGGACCGACCGCCATGTCCACAGCGAACCACGGGGCGGGCAGCGTGCCGTCCCCTCCCGACGCTGCGAACGGTTTGCCGCAGCCCAGCGCCTCCTCAGGAGCCTGGCCACGGGCTGAGGATGAGCTGCGCACCGCAGAACCGGCTCTGGTAAAGCGCGCGCACCGCGAGATCCTGGACCATGAGCGCAAGCGACGCGTGGAGCTCAAATGCATGGAGCTGCAGGAGATGATGGAGGAGCAGGGGTGAGAGCACTGGGGGCGTGGCGGGGGCGTGGCGGAGGCGTGGTGGGGCTGGACGGGGCGGGGCTCGAGTGCGGATACCCAGGAGCCTTGTCCAGAGAAGGGGCCAAAGTCTGGTCCAGTTGGGATGGAACTGTCCAAACCCAGCCTGCTTTTCATTTATTTATTACTTTATTCAATCAATACGCTGTCTTTGAACCCCTGTTCTGTGTAAAGCTCTGAAGTGGGCTCTGATTCACAGTCTCTGCCATCCAAAAACATCTGGTCCAGTGGGGGAGATAGGCGTGTAAACATCAATGACAACTGGAGGCCCAGCTATAAAATGGATGGATTAAGCTGCTGAGCTGAGTCTTAAGCCAGGCAAGAAAGTGGAATATGCCCTTGCTATGTGCTGAGGGCTGCCTGTAGTTTCTGCAAAGGAAGCATGGCTGCCACACCCACAAACGCAGGTTTCACCTTGTCTAGTTGAGAATCAGGCATTGTGCTGGACCCCGCTGGGATGCAGAACTGGACTGGTACCACTTCCTGTCCTCAAAAACCACCCCTCATCCCACCATCTCAAATGGAAACAAGCATGTTCACAATCAACTTGGCCTTATGGTTATAGGACAGAATAGGCAAGGGCCAAATTCTTCCAGGAGCTCAGAGGAGGGATTCTTAGATGGAGAGGGAAGGCTGTCAGAGAAGATGTTTGAATGGGCCCTGAAGGATGAGTAGAAGCTTGTCAGACTGAAGAGGAGGTGTAGGCAATCTCCAGGCACTCAATGTACCCATCAGTCAGTAAGGGTTTAGAGACCCCCTCCCCAATCTAATGGAGCAAGACACCCCTCACACATGGAACTAGAGACAAGGCAACAGAACAAAGCTGTCCCATGTGTGCAGCTCCAAGAAAAGCTGGTGGGTGCCAGGACTCTGATGTCTGTCCTGAGTGTTTTGAGACTAGGGAGCTGGTTGCTGAGGTGTCAATCTGGGGAGCAGGGTCCGCCCATCAGGCTAGCACTGTCAGGGAGTTGGAACCACATGGGGCCAAAAGCCACAGCCTGTGCACAGCAGTAGTTCCAAGCCACATCTTTTCTTGTCTTCAGAGACCTGCTGGGCTCCCCAGACACGGACCACTGTCTCTGTAAAGCTCAGGAAAGCACCAAGGCTCAGACAGAGATAGTCACTTGCTGAAGGCCATGGGGAAGGCAGAGCCAATGTTGAGCCTGAATCAAGAGTCCCAGCTGGCTTCCAGGCAGGGAAGCTTGTAGGGAGAAGAAAGGGATACAGGGACCTGGTCTTACCTCCAATGGGGACCAGGTACAGCTGAGGAGGCTCCCTGAAGAGAAGGATGGATAGGCCAATGGGAGGATGTTTAGGACAGAAAAAAAAGGAGGCCTGTAGCCAGCAAGGAGACATGTTTGATAAACTGCATATGTAGGAGGAGAAGAGGAGACTCCAAGGGCTGAGGAGGGGAGCACCCTCTGCACAGAGCCCTCCAGGACCTGAATTAAACTGCAGATCCTGCTCCTGAGAGAGACTCAAGGAGTGAAGATGGATAGGTGGGGATATTCAGGGGAGCCTTCTGCACTTTTCTGCTCCCACAACCCCTCTCAACAAACCCATCCCTTTCCTGAGCCCATCTTCCCTCACTAAGCCCCATCTTCTTCAAGGCCCCCCAATGGCCCCTCACCATGACCCCCTCCCCCCAAGCAGAGGATGATGGCATTTGGCAATGTCCTAGGTGTTAAACCCCCAGTATTAAGGACCCCCACTTCTCAAGGAAGCAGCCACTAGGTCTCCAGATGCTCAGTCAGGGCCCCTTCCCCAACCCAAGCCCTCACTTAAGGTGGTCTTTAGCCAGAAGCTTCCCCAAGGCTAGCTCATGAGTGACCATCCCTGGCCCTCCCTGTCCTTCAGCACAACCCTTCTGAAATCCAACAATCCAGCTCTAGCTGGACCTTGGACAAGCAAGTTTACTCATCTGTAAAATCAAGACACCTCTGGGAGGCTGGGGTAAATTGCCTAAGCTCACAGGTTTGAGACCAGCCTGAGCAAGTGTGAGACCCAATCTCTAAAAAATAGTTAGGCGTTGTGGTGGGTGCCTGTAATAGCTAGGTGTTGTTGTGGGTGCCTATAATCCCCTGTACTCGGGAGGCTGAGACTAGAGAATCACTTGAGCCCAGGAGTTCAAGGTTGCTGTGAGGTATGATGCCACTGCACTCTACCGAGGGAGACAGTCTCAAAAAAAAAAAAAAAGTCAAGACACCTGTCTTCTGGAGTTGTTCTGCAAGTCCTTGGACTAAGGCACAAACAGGATGGGCCAGCACCCAGCCAGTTCCCATAAATTGCCCAGTAAACATAGGGACCCTTGCTCTTTTATAAAATCTAGTCATTAATATCCATTTCTAGAAACACAGGTTTGTTCATGTTTATTTATCAGGTTCTCATGCATTTGACAAATATTCCCACCAGTCACAGGAACACATACTCTTTGGCCCCATTAATAAACAATCTCTTTCCTTAATATTGATGGATGGCCAGCTAATCCATGGTAATTGATGGTACACTTGAAGGGTGCCTCAGCCTTCAGTCACTGTGGGGACAGAGCCCCAGGTTTTGTGATGTGAGGCTCCCACCCCAGCCCCCAGCCCCAGCAGCCTCTATCTTCTTGCCATGCCTTCTTGTGAGGACACAGGTGAAGTGACAGAGCACAGCTCTGCCCCTAGGTTAGCTTGGAACTTTGAGCCACCCTCTCCCTGTTCTGTTTACTTCTCTGTAAAATGGGAACAATGAGGCCACCATTCCCCTTAGAGCTGTAGTCAAGAAAATAATTATCCCAAAGTGCTAAGTCTGGGCACAGATAGGTAAAAGTAGACATATTCCACTCGAGGGACTTCTGAAAATGTGATGACCCCCTTACCCCATTTCTGCCCCAGAGACTGACCCAGGAAGTCCTAAAAGCCATAATGAATTTGGCATGTCCTTCCCTCCTGGCCCATACAGTGGAATGAGGACTCAGGGAGCCAGGAGGCTGGAGTCTCTGGGACTGACGTCATTGCTTCCATGCACCCCTTCCCCTCCACATGCACAAACCCTTGACTTTGAGTCTGAGGCTTGCCAGCCAAGCCTCCCACATGGCCTTATGTTAGCAGGCTCTGCCACCTCCCCAGGGAGTGGGTACTTGGGGTATCAGTAGGCCCCTTCATCTCAGTCTTTTCCTCCTGGGAGAGCAGAGAGAGAAAAGGCCCAAGTGATTCCCAAAGCCCTGGTATTCTGCCAGGGTCTCAAGAAGGAATGGCAGGGAGCCTCCATCTCCACTGCCTCAACAAATAAGCCTCAGTTGCTACCATTTACTAAGCACCTACTGTGTGTCAGGCACACATGCTTCAAAGTGCTATAAATGCATCACCTCCCTGAATCCTCCAACAACCTTGAAAAGCAAGCTGTATTCCCATTTCACAGTTGTAGAAGCCAAGGCTGGTAGAAGTGGATGGACTTGCCCAAGATTACACAGCTGGGAAGTGGAAGGTACCAGGATTCAAAAACAGGACCACCCAGCTCTTCTGTCTCTCCTCTCCATACTGTCCATGTGGCCTGAGCTAAGAGGGTTGACACTGAGACATGTGAGGGGAGGAATATACAGAGGTGGTCACACTTGAGACCTCTTTGCCTAATAGCCAGATATCATCCCTAGGTGCCCAGCTTCTCCCAGCAAGATGCCCTGAGGCACTGAGGGACTCTCCTCCCACTAAGCCTCTGAGTTGATTCAATCTAACACCCTGCCCCAAACAGACAGGTGCTTGAGCTGATCAACTTGCCTCAGACCTGCTGGCTCAGGGACAAGCCCTAGGCCCTGCAGCCCTGCATATGTGCTGCCCCAGGTCTCAAGGAAACCCTAGGGTCTGCTGCCACCTCCTAGTCTTCACATGTGCCAAGTCCCCAGGCACAAGGGCTTGGACCTTGGACTGAAGCCCTTTTGAAACGGAGGAGCTGACACATCTCCCCAACCCACCTGGCCCAGAGGCCTGGTCAGTCTCTGTTTCCCTTCTCAGAGGTCTGTGAGTATGGGGCTGGGCAGGACTGAAAAGCCTGTCCTGGTGACAATGACAAACTCATCTCCTGAGGAGAAGGTGAGGTGGGAGCAGTTGTTCCGTGCCTCCAATGCTCATAGAGGGGCCACTGCCACCCCTTCTTTCTAGGTGCCAGCCATGCCCAACAAGTGTGGAATGCCTAGACCGAAGCCCAAACCCGAGGCCACATGGGCTGAGGTAGACACTGAGGAGCCAGGGCCTGAGTTTAATGAAGCTGGGCTGGCAGTGTCAGCACAGGGTGGTGCCAGCTATGAGAAGATGTGGGACTGGAAGAAAAGCCCCCCACTCCCACCAGGCCTGGCCTAGCCTTCCCCATATGGACTACATAGCAGCCTAAACCTACAGAGAGTCAGACTCTAGCTGGGGGTCACAGGACACCTGGTTAGGAAGTAAGGACTTACCTGACTGGTCCGTAAGTCCCAGCCATTCTCCTTCCTCGTTGGTTTTTTACCTGTCTTCCCTTCCATTGTCAGGAATTCTCTCTTGCTCTCACATCACCTGCTCCTCTTGAACCCCACAGTAGCCTAACACTGGCCTTCCTGCTCCAGGTCCCTCTCCTCCCACCACACAGCCACCAGAAACATCTTTCCAAAATGAAAATCCAACCTGCAAACTCTCTAGTGCCTCTCGATCACCAGTCACTTATTGACCAAAACTTTCTGGATGCCACAATGTGACAGACATGGTGCCAGGTACTGGGGCCACCACTATGAACCAGACAGACAAGGTCCCTGCCCTCAGGGAACTCCAGGCTAGCACAGGATACAGACCAGTCAACAGATAATTACTAGAGCATGAACCACCTGCCAAGACCCGGGAGGTGCAGGTTGCTATGGAAACGCAAATGCTGGCATTGAACCTGGTGGTGGGGGTAGGATCCATTGTGCTGTAAACATCCAAGGAATCAATCTTTGTGCTTAGCCATGATTATTTCCACAGGGTAAACCTGGAAGTTAATTTATAAGTTAAAGGATGCATTCGTTTCTTTTTAAGGCTTTTGAAGAGAACTGCCAAATATTTGTTGAAAGAGTAGAGGTAAAGAAGGAGAAGAGAGATGGGATCTCTGAAAAGGGACAGTGTACCATTTTCATGGATGGCTGGGTGGGAGAGCTAGGCATGCCATGGGGACAGAGTAGTTGGTGAACAGAGACAGAGATAAGACCCTTGTTCCAATTCTGCCACCATGTCTTCTGTTCAGGACAATAACCTGAAGGCCAAGGAGGGCAGAGAGAGGGGTCTGGGACCTCAATGCTAATTTATTAACAGCCACTGCACACCTGCTATGTGGCAGACACAGGGCAAAGGGCAGGGTAGACATAGGCTGGATGGGGAGAACCTGGAGGAAAAGGGGAGGCCGGGCAGTGGCTCTCATCGTGGGGCAGGGAGAAAGGATGATGACTGGCCCCAGGTGTGGGAACAAGGATGAGGAGCAGGTAATTTTGGACTTTGGTCCCTGGCCTAAGATTTGGCTTGGGGACAGAGGGAGAGGAGAAGGGAGAAATCAGGACCTTTTCCTCAAGTCCCAGACTTCATCCAGCTCCACCTAAGCCAGCAGCAGAGAGAAGCAAGAAAAGTAGTATAGGGACCCCAGGCAAGTGACTTGGCAGCCTTTTGCTCTGGCAGAGGTTACAATGCTTCAGAGACCCCTCAGGCTGACATCTGGCCCAAGGATCACATATCAGTGAGGTCAGGAAGGCAGAAAAGGCCATAGATGTCTGAAAGCCAGGATTCTCACTTCTCCCATATCTGAGTGTGGGAGGGAGGCTACCCTGGGGTGGAGGGAAAGGATGAGGGGCTCAGCTTCACTTGGGTCACCTCTCCCACCTCTCAGAACAACTTTCCTTTTCGTTGCCTGTCTATTTGATTGGTTGGCTGGGCTGATACAGAATGGACAGGAAGTCAGTGCTGGGAGCCTGGCTTGGTCTGTGACCTTGGACAAGGTGACTACAAGCGTGAATGTGCACCTGTGACCCAGGGGTGAGGGGCTTTGGGGTGGGCCAGGTGAAGGGCAGGCAGGAGGGAACCAAAGTCAGAAGAGCGGCCCTCATCCCCTGTGCCATTACAGGTACTCAGAGGAGGAGATCCGGCAGAAGGTGGGGACATTCCGGCAGATGCTGATGGAGAAGGAGGGAGTGCTCACCAGAGAGGACCGGCCTGGGGGCCACATGTGAGTGCTTACCTATGTGGGGGCAGTGGGAGGGGTGTAGGCTCAGGCACCAGCTAGATACCAGAGGGGCCTGACCAGCTGCTCTCTCAGGTGGTTAGGGCTGGATTAAGGCTCAGGTAAGGGGGTGAGGAGGAAGAAGAAAAGGAGGAGGAGGAGAGGAGGGCCCTGCCCACTGGAAACTCTGGCTTGGCCCAGGGCATAGGTAGGGGCACCTGGACATCACTGCAGGTCTCTTCTGCCCACCTTGGGCTCTATTTGTGGTTCAGAAATGGGAAGTGTGAGTGAGAAAGCTCAACTCTTACTTAGCACAGAGAGTCCTGAAGCTCAGCCTGTCTGATCTCTCCTCCTCTCTGACCATAGTTAAGGGCCCAAAGCTGATCACTACACCTCTTTCTCCTATGCCTCCCAGAACTCATGGCACCCCCTCAGCAAATCCTGTACCATCCCCCACATTGAGGCTCTAACCTGTTTCTCATAAGAGCAAGGTCAGCTGTTTCCCTTTTCAAGCCTCCTGACTGCCAGATTCTCTCTGCTGCTACCCAAACCACCTACAAACCAAGGAGCTCCTGGAGCTGGATGAAGTTCATTGCACCACCTCAAAGAGCCCCAGGGCTTCTCTGGGAAATCACTCACCCTGTCCTCTTTCATCCAGTGTGAGGAAGAGAGGCCTTCTCTAGATTGCCCTTGGCCACCTTCTCTGGGTCCCTTCAGTGATAAATACCTGCTCCAGCCCAAGCCTGCAGTTCTTCTCTCTGCCAGGTTCCTTCCTCTTAACCTAATTCCTGTCCTAAAAAAGATGGCCCTCCCTCAACTCTTCATTTTCCTCTATCCACCATCCCACACTTTTCTTTTATTTCTCAACCAAATTTCTGTAGAGTATGCGGAACCCATTACCACTGTTTCCTTAAGCCATAAAGATCTGGCTTCCACCCCTACAACTCTCATGACCTGCTGGGACCATGGCCACCAGGTCCTATTGGCTTCTCTGTAGGCCCTGGCCTCTCACTAGCATCTGCTCGGCTTTCTGGAAGCCCACTTTTCTCCCTGCGTTCCCAGATGCAGTTCTCTGAGTTTCTTCCTGCTCCTATGATGGTTTCTGCTGTATCCTCTTCTGCCACTTCCCAGAGGTTGGTTTTCCCCCAAGGTTCTGTCATGTCCTCAGGTCTCTTCCCCATCCCTGCCTTCCTTTTACCCTGGGAGATGACATCCCTTCCCCAGATGGAATTCTCTCCCTTTAGTGGATGACCTACAAATCTTTTCCATCAGTCCTAATCTTCTCCTTATGTAATTGAATGAATGTGATTTTAAGAAACAGGACTCACTGGGAAATATGCCATGGAGAGAGTAGTGTCTCCATCATCAGAAGAGGTCTCCTTCGGTGACTGTGCTGTAGGCCTAACCCCATGTAGTGCTCATAAGGTGGGAGGAGAGGAGAGGAAGATGTGATCCCTGCTTTCTGGGTAGAAACACAAACCTCCAATCTAAAGCCAGGAATTACTGGCAGCTCCTGACAAGAAGAAACAGCATAGTCTAAATCTTCATGCCTTGTGCATGCTAAGTGGGGAGAAAGAAGGGGACAGACTAAGGTAAACAATCAAGAAGGGTTCCCTGGAAGAGGCACTGGAAAACTCAATGGTCAGGGATAATTTGATAATTAGGAGAATTTGACAAGATGTTCTGGAGACAAGAGATAGGATAAAGTTAGCAGGGCCCTAGAATCCCACTAGAATGTCAGTTCCATGAGAACAGGATATATGCTGTGTTCCTGGTTCTGTGACTTTTCAATTTTCTCAAAAACCTCAGTTTTCCTGTTTATGCAATAAGGGAGTTGAACCCAAAGACTTCTTCTAGCTCAGACAGCCTAAAATGTTATGAAAATCACTCTCAAATGACTGGTAGCAAGCCAAAGAGGCTGGATTATGCAAAGGTTGGGGAGCTGTACTTGGTGCTGAACCCCAGGATGCCTTGGCCTGAGGCAGAGGTGAGGCTTTAGAGGTGAGGGGGGCTGGAAACAAGTTGCTTGCATTCTTTCCTGTGGATCTGGCCAGGTCTACACTTGACTCAACTTTTATCTGGGGGTAGTGGAAGGAGAATGTGGGCTCTAGCCTCAGACCTTCCACTTGTCCAAACCTCTAAGATCAAGACTGAAACCCTGGGCTCTGGACCCCAGCTCCACTATACCCCAGCTGTGTGACTTGGGCCTCTGTTTCTTTATCTATAAAATGGAGATATTAGTCCCCACCTCATAGGATTGTTGAGGAAATCAAATGAGACGATGGATGCCAGTGTGAGGAATAATGCCTGGAAACACACATCACATCGCAGCACACACACATTGCTCCTAGTTGGTCACCACCATCCTTGTGAACACAGGGCAATGGTGAGCACTTGACTCACCTTAATTTAGTTCCTTCTCCCTGACTGTATCCCTCAAGACTCTTTGAAGCCCTCTGAGTGCCCAGCAGTCCCTGTGCTCATGCTGTTGCCTTCTGATCCTGCTCCCCTGCCCTACCAGTCATAGACTGTTATCTTAAGACATGGAGAAATTCAGTGACCTCTTAGGGTGAAATGGTAAAACAGACCCAGACTCAAGGGTCTCCACACTAGGGGGTCCTGATGGACTCTAAGAACCCATGCCACTTTCACAATAGGGGCAGGGTCACTCCCAGAGCCTTTTGTCACCAGGGATCATCCTTTTTCCTTAGGTTAAGTGACTGGTTTGAGTAACAGTCTCTTGTGACAGCCCCTCACCCCAGTCTACCCTCCACATTGGATATCAGAGCATCATACTGCTGCAGTGTCTAGATAAGACCCCAGTGATAATAGGAGCCAATATGTGATCAGGAGGTGTTTAGGTGCATTTCCCTTTGGAAGATGGTTCAGTTAAGTAAAACTGGAGGAAAGTCTGTGGAGCAGCTGGTGCTCCAATCTGGGGGAGAGAGAGGTGAGGGAGAGGGATGAGGTTCCAGGAACATTGAAAATAGACAAGCTTTTGTCTTTGGAAATTGATTGGATATGGAGAGTTTATTTTGCCACAGAAACCTTCTGTGGTTCCCCAGCATTTATGAGATCAAGTCAGGACTTGGCCTGTAACTCAAGGCTCTCCACGCTCCGGATCCAGCCCAGTATCCCACTCTCAGCATCACACAGCAGCCAACCTGACGTGCTTGCAGTTACCAGCTATGTACTGCCTGCACGTTCCCACTCCTAGCCTTTGCTCACACTGAACCCTCAGCCAAAACACTCTAACCCCTTCCACACAGGCCAAATATACAATTCTTCAAGGCTCCCTCTCAAAACCACTTTGCTGATCTCCCCAGGATAAAAGTAAATTCTTCTCCTCTTGGGAGCACGTACAATGCTTTTTCTAATTCTCAGGATTGCCATCAATTCTTTTTATTTTTTCCAACCCAATAAACAACCACAAAGGACCATTGTTTTCATAGTTAGAAAATATTTTGTCCTGCACTATAAGAAGCTAGGGGAGAGGCTCTAGGCCTGACTCATCCCTGTTTCCCATCATCACTACCCCCGCATACCGGCCTAGTGAATGAGCAGACAGGGCAGACCCTTTGCTTGGAATCTTACCCCTTCCTCTATCTGGACCCATTCATCTCTCAATTAGCCATTATGCTCCTGGCTAGTGGGAAACAGAACCAGTTAATTAGCAAAGCTGCTGGCATGAGAAAGAGATCAGTGTCCTGCCCATGGTGGCCAATATGTATTGCGTCCTCTGTGGGACTCTGTGTTCTCCTTCAATATGAGTTTTGTCCCTCTGTGGTAGACTCTGTCTGGGTGCTCTTTTGTCAGCTCTGTGGGGTTTGGTTTGTTTTCATAGAGGGGGGCAACACCTCCCTAGCCTATTCCACAGACAGGACAAGGAATATACTAGATAACACAAATGAATTTAAGGGTATAAAATGTTAAATCTAGAACTCAGAGCACATGCCCACAACTATATCTGTAAAGAAGGGACTGGACAACTCAGCTAAAAGAACTACCTTAGTTACATTTCTAGCAGGAAAGGTCAGACAGCAAATTTAAGGGCTGTCCTGTTTGTACATGAATTCTCAAAGCCAGTTGCATAGGTGAGTTTACATGCTTTACTCAAAGTTTCCAACACTATAGGGAATCTTCCTTTCCTTCCCTGGGCCTCAGTTTTCTCATCTATAAGTGGGGGGCAACTTTTGCAAATCAGGAAGTGGTTATAAATGCAATTGTGAGCTTTGAAACACTATTTAAAAATTGGAAAACCTTCTTCTTTGTGATAGTGTCAACCAAGAGAAGCAAGACAGGAGAACTCAGGGCTTTAGTCCTGGAAAATCCTACAAAGTAGATGTAGTGGTACCTACCAGCAGCACAAAGCCAGCACAAAAGGCCTCAGCCAAGGTCCATTTTTACCCCCAGAACTCCCAGGACAAATCTTATCAGAAGGCTCTGAGACTGTGCTTCTCTCTGAGCCTGCTGCTCCTATCCTGTACCTATCTTTTTTTTTTTTTTTTTTTTTGAGACAGAGCCTCAGGCTATCCCCCTGGGTAGAGTGCCATGGCATCACAGCTCATAGCAACCTCCAACTCCTGGGCTCAAGCGAGTCTCCTGCCTCTGCCTCCCAAGTAGCTGGGACCAGAAGCATCTGCCACAATGCCTGGCCATTTTTCGGTTGCAGCCATCATTGTTGTTTGGCGGGCCCGGGCTGGGGATTCGAACCCGCCACCTTAGGTGTACGTGGCTGGC
>CAUYQV010021002.1:0-28444 GCA_963574575.1 Galagoides demidoff
TTTTACTCTTTTTTTCCTGGTTAAGTTGGCCAAAGGTTTATCTATTTTATTGACTTTTTCAAAAAACCAACTTTTTGATTTATTGTTCTGTTGTTTAATTCTTTTGTTTTCAATTTCATTTAATTCTGCTCTAATTTTGGTTATTTCTTTTCTTCTGCTAGATTTGGGATTGGGATGTACTTCCTTGTCCAGCTGCTTGAGATGTCCCATTATGTTGTTAACTTCCTTTCTTTCTGTTTTCTTGAGGAAGGCTTACAATGCTATAAATTTCCCTCTTAGGACTGCCTTTGCGGTATCCAAGAGGTTCTGGTAACTCGTATCTTCATTATCATTTTGCTCCAAAAATTTGGTAGTTTCCTTTTTGATCTTGTCTCTGACCCATCTATCATTCAGCATAAGGTTATTTAGCTTCCATGTTTTTGTATGAAACTGCAAATTCCTGTTGTTACTGAGTTCACCTTTTATTCTGTGGTGGTCTGAGTAGATGCATGGAATAATTTTCATTCTTTTAAATTTACTGAGGTTAGACTTATCATCTAAGATGTGATCAATTTTGGAGTATGTTCTATGGACTGATGAGAAAAATGTCTATTTAGTTTTGTTAGGATAAAATGTTTTGTAGATGTCTGTTAGGTCTAAAAGTTGAATAGTTAAATTTAAATCTAAGATTTCTTTGCTCAGCTTCTTATTGGAGGATGTGTCCAGCACTGCCAAAGGAGTGTTAAAATCTCCAACTATGATGGAGCTAGGAGAGATCAAGTTGCTTGTGCTGTTAGAGTCTCCCTTATAAATTGAAGTGCGTTCTGATTGGGTGCATAGATATTGATAATTGAGATCTCATCATATTGAGTATTATCCTTAACAAATATGAAATGGCCATTCTTATCCTTGCTTACTTTTGTTGGTTTAACCCGTATTGTATCTGCAAATAAAATTGCAACACCTGCTTTTTTTTCGCTTTCCATTTGCCCGGAATATAGATGAGCATCCCTTTACCCTGAGTCTATATTTGTCTTTTAAGGTAAGATGAGATTCTTGTATACAACAGATGTCTGGTCTGAGTTTCTGTATCTAATCAGCCAATCTGGGTCTCTTTAGAGGATAATTTAAGCCATCCACATTGATTGAAATTATTGATAAGCCTGATAAAATTTTAGGTATCAAGTTGTTTGAAAGTCTAGTGGACATTTTTAATCTTTTTGCCACTGTGGAAGTTGGAATTTTATCAATAATTTCTGGGTTGGTTTACTTTTGTGGTGGGGGATTGCACTGATCATTACGGAGGATAGGTCTGAGAATATCTTGGAGAGCTGGTTTGGTCTTCAACATGTGAATGTTGTTAAAGTTTTTAATTTCTCCATCATAGATGAAACTCAGTTTAGCTGGATACAGAATCCTGAGTTGAAAGTTACTTTATTTTAGGAGGTTAAAAGTCGATGACCATTCTCTTCTAGCCTGAAAGGTTTCTGCAGAGAGATCTACAGTCATCCTGATACTCTTCCCCTTGTAGGTTATGGTTTTCTTACGTCTAACTCCTTTCCAGATTTTCTCTTTCATATTAGCTTTAATTAAGTTAATTATGATGTGCCTGGGGGATGTCTTGTTCAGGTTGAGTCATGCTGGGGTCCTGAAACTATCTACTGTCTGAATTTCAGAATGTCTTGGCATGTCTGGAAAGTTCTCTTTCATAATTTCATGAAGAAGAGCCTCTGTGTTTTCTGAAGCAACTTCATCACCTTTAGGGATTCCTAAAAGGCGAATATTAGTTTTCTTTGAATTATTCCAGAGCTCTCTGAGAGAAAGATCCATTTTTGCTCTCCATTTCATTTCATCTTTGTCCTCTTGGGCTTGTTCAAAAGCTTTGTCTTCAAAGTCAAAGATCCTTTCTTCTGCCTGTTCCATTCTGTTAACGAGGGATTCTAACATATTTTTCAAATCTTTGAGGGCTGCAAACTCTTGCCTTAATGTTTCAAAATATTTGGTCATTTTACCTTTGAAATTGTTGAATTCTTGAGACATCTTTTGAATAATTTATTGAGATATATTTTGAATAATGTCTTGAAATTCTAATTCCCGCCTTTCTTCCATTCTGTTAATCTTATTTGTTATCCAAATTCTGAACTCGATTTCTGATATCTCAGCCATCTGTTTATACATGGATCTTCAATTGCATCTGCCTCATTTTTCCTTGGGTGAGTTGATCTACTCTCATTATTTGAGTTGCTGAAACTCTGCTGATTCTGCACCATGCCAAATTTATACTGTTTGGGTACCTTATCAGTACCATTAAGTCAGTGGCTTCTTCTGATTTCCCAGAGAGACAGGGCATGTCTGTCATCTTCTCCCAGTTCTTGTCATCACTGGGACGATGGGGGGGGGGGCTGGGGAATGACAGCAGCTGCAGGAAATGTGTGCAGCAGGATCAGACCTCATTCAACCTGCCAGGGGGAGGGCGGGCAGGAGAACGGCAGCACATAGCCTGATCAGTCCTAGTTTGGCCTGTCAGGGTGACCAGGGGGGCACGGAAATGGTGGTGGCAGGATCAGTCCTCGTTTGGCCCTACTGGTGTGACTGAGGTGTAGGAGAATGGCAGCAGCCAGATCAGTCTTTGTTCAGCCCTTCTGGAGCTACCAGGGGCAGTGAAATGACAGCGGCAGTGCAGAGCACACAAGTGGACGAATCAGTCCTACTTTAGCCCCACCAGGGTGACTGAGGAGCAGGGGAACTCAACGACTGGATCAGTCCTAGTTTAGCCCTGCTGGGGCAACAGGGGGCAGGAGAATGGCAGTGGTGGCAGGGACATGTGCATGGCCAGATCAGTCCTAGTTTGGCCCTGCTAAGGTGACCAGAAGGCAGGGGAACAGCTTCCATAACAGTCTTAGCTCAGCCCTGCTGGGTCAATCGGAGGGTGGGGGAATGGCAGGTGCGGCCAGATCAGTCCTAGTTCGGCCTGTTGGGGCCACTGAGGCGCAGTGAATGGCAACATTGGGGCATGCACATGGCCAGATCAGTCCTGATTTGGCCTGTGGGGGGTGATGGGGGTTAGCAGCGGTGCAGGGAATGTGATCAGTCCTATTTTGGCCCCTAAGGGGTGACCCTAGCACAGGGGAAAGGCAGCAGCCTCATGGGGAATGCTCAGCTGCAGGGCTGGGAGGGTGCGCTTAGTCCCATGGGTGGGGAGCCGCTACTCTTGGGCCTCCTCTCACTGTCTCTGCAGGCAAAGGGGGAAGGGTGGACTGGAGATTCAAAATGGCAGTAAAAACTGTATTTTGATTTTTTTGTCTGGAGAGAGGGTGTTTGGAGTCTCAGCATGGTCTCTCTAGGACAGTAGACCCTACTGCCTGTAGCTCTCACAAGTGGGGTGAGATAATAGGTCCCCAGTTCATGTCTCACCTGTAGGCAGCTTATAGGAGGAGACTAAGAGAAAAACACAGCTTTCTTGGGGGAGGGGACGGACACTTATTTTGAGATGTTCTGTGTACTTGTAAGTTGCACTCCAGGAGTCACAGCTTGCCTCAGCAGAGGTGTCCTGCAGGTATGACTTTTCTTTCTTGGCTGGGCTCCTAGTCTTAAACTTTGTTGGGTGTTTTCTGGACTTTATCTTTCCCTCTGAACAGGAGCTTCTGTTGGAGGCTGGTACCTATTGGCCATCTTGCCCCCCAATAATGTTTTTATATATAGTGTAATACCTAGAGCAAACCCTAACAAATATAGATTTACTCATGAACACTACATGTAATCAAAACATAATTCTAAAAACAGTTTAAGTAACCCAAAAGAAGGTAAGAAAAACAAGCAGAAAGATGAAAAAGAGAAAAAAAAGAAACATAAAAAATAAAATGGCAAAACTAAGCCCTACAAATCAACAATTACATTAAATGTAAATGGTATAAACATACTAATTAAAAGTCAAAGATTTGCTAGTATATTAAAAATGTTACCCCACTATCAAGTGAAGTTAAATGATATAGGTGGTTGACAGCCAAAGAATAGAAAAATATATAGCATACAAAAGTCAATCCAGGACTATATGAATTCATTGACTATGTTAACATCAGACAATTAATATAATGGTAAAAGAGTATATCCACCAGAAGGCATTGCAATCTTACTTGTGTATGTGGCAAACGATAGAGCTGCAAAATATGTGAAGTACAAACAGGTAGAACTGAAAAGGTAATTAGAAAAATCCATAGTTACCATTGGACACTGCCACATTTTTATCTTAACAATTGAGAGAACAATTAGAAAATAAACAAAGATATATAATTCAGCAACACCATCAATCAATAGAATCAAATGGGCAAGATTGAACACACACTCTATTTTGCAATGGTGAAATATACATTCTTTTCAAATATCCATGGAACACATACTAAGATAGATAATATCTTGGACCATAAAACGAACTCCAATATATTATAAAGAAGTGAAATCACATAGAGTATGTTCTAAGATAATAAAACATTAAAAAAATGAAAAACATTTTAAACATTTAGAACCTAGAAAAAATGCTTTTAAATAAATTATATGTCAAAAAGAAAATCTCATAGAAATTAAAGAATGAATTGAACTACATGAAAATGAAAATATACTATATCACAATTTGTAAGATAAAGCTTAAGCAGTACTTGGAAAGAAATTTATATCTCTAAATCCTTAGATTAGAAAAGAAGAAACATCTCAAATTAATAATCCAAGTTTCTATACCAGCAATCTAGGAAAAGAGCAAAATGAACCCAAATTTAGTGGAAGGAAGGAAATAAATATAAAAGCAGAAATCAATAAAAATGAAAACAGAAAGATAATTAAGTAAACAAAAGAAATAAAAAGCTAGATTTTTTTGTAAAAAGATTAATAAAAATAGCAAATCTCAAAAAATATTGAAAACTAAAAAGGATACAAATCATCTTGAATAAAATGGGATATCTCTACAGACCTTGCAGACATCAAAAGGATAGTAAGGAAACACTATGAACAACTCTGCACATATGAATTTGGCAGCTTGGATGAAATGGACCAATTCTTTGAAAAGTATAAACTACCACAACTTAACTGATATGAAATAGGTAATTTGAATAGTCTGGTAGCAATGAGAAAAGTTGAATATATAATTAAAAAACCCTTAAAAAAGAAATATCCAGGCCCACATTTTTTCCCTGGAGAAATCTACAACATTGCTGAAATAACACTAATAATATACTATCTACATCATATCTTCTAGGGAATAAAATAGTAGGAAACACTTAACGAATTCTTAAAGAAAAAAGAAAACATAAACTACAATATAACCTGGCACTGGTACTCTTAAATGAGTCATTCAGCTTTATTTTCCCTCAATGATAAAAGGTTAAATAAATAATTATATATCCATTTCATAGACTACAACTCAGCAACTGAAAAGAATAAACTACAGATGGATACAACTCTTAGATGAATCTTCAGAGAAGTATGCTGTGTGAAGAAAGCCAATTTCAAAATGTTACATACTGTGTGATTTGTTTATCCTTGAAGTGACAACATTATAGCTATGAAGTGGTTGCCAGGGGTTAAGGAGGAAGTATGTGGGAAGGGAGGTGAAGGGAAAATGGGTGAGGCTGTAAAAGTACAACATGAGGGATCCTTGTGGTGATGGACACATTTGGTAACTTGACTGTATCAATGTCTTTATCTTGGTTGTGATATTATACTATAGTTCTGCAAGATATAACTGGGAGCACTGGGGTAAAGGCACATGGAATCTCTTTGTATCATTTCTAACAACTGTGTGTAAATCTACAATTATCAAAAAATAAAATTTTTAATAAAAAATCAAATATTCTCTCTTCCTAACTGTGCTATTTATAGTAGCAAAAAATTAAAGCAATCTAAATGCCTAAAACTGAGAGATGTTAAAGTAAATTAAATTATATTTATAAGAACATTATGAAACTTCTTTAAATGATTTTAACTAGAAGTGTTTTTAAATGTTACAGAATATTTCTGCTATAATGAAAAATGAAAAAGCAGTCTACAAAATTGTTTATACCTTATGATCTCAATCATGTCTAAAAATTGCATTAACAAAATTGGAAGATATAGTACTAGTCTACGAATAGAAAAATAGACTAGTGTAATAGAATAGAAGGTAAAGGATTAGTCTCACATATGTAAGGAAATTTAGAATATGATAACGATGTTATCGCAAATTGCTAGGACAAAGATGAATTTTTTTTTTTTTGAGGTAGAGTCTTACTCTGTCATCCTGGGTAGAGTGCTGTAGCATCATTACTCATAATAATCTCAAACTCTCTTGGGACTAAGCAATCCTCTTGCTTTAGCCTCCCAAGTAGCTGGGACTACAGGCATGCCTTCCTACACCTGGATAGTTTTCTTATTTTTAGTAGAGATGGGGTCTTACTCTTGCTCAAGCTGGTCACAAACTCTTGAGCTCAAGCAGTCCACTCACCTCAGCCTCCCAGAGTGCTAGGATTACAGACATAAGCTGTACTTATGCACTTATAAAGATTAACTCTTAAATAAATTATGAAAAAACATTCAAAATTAAGCAATTTTGAAAAAGATAAAATGAGGCCTGTATCTCTTGACATACGTATAAACAAACTCCAAATTAGGGATTAGGGTTCTGTTGGTTGATTTGGGGTGTCAATTTGACTCGATTAAAGGATCTCTAGATAGGTGATAAAGCATAATTTATTATCAATTGCATTAATTATTCTCACTGTTTCAACAGGCATTGAGCTCATCCCTATTCTGCTGGAATGAAAACCCAGGTAGTTTGGCATCTGATTCAAAGGCTAAGGCTGCCTCAGTTTTTTCTTAAAGAGATTGGCATTTGAGTTAGTGGACTGAGTGGGGAAGATTTGCCCTCAAACTGGATGGGAACCACTCTATTAGCAGGGGGCCCAGATGGAATAGAAAGGCAAAAGAAAGGACAATTCTTACTTTCTGTTCCAGAGCCTAGATATCCTTCTCCTGCCCTTGAACATCAGAACTTCAAATTCTTCAGCTTCTGGGCTTTGAGATTTGCACTAAAGTCTTCATTGACCTCTCAAGCCTTTGGTCTCAGATTCAGAATTGCACTAGTGGATTCTCTGGTTCTGAGGCCTCAGACTGGCCTTCTGGTTTTACACTAACAGATGGCATATGCTGAGGCTTACCAGCTTCCCTAATAAGTGAGCCAACACCCCTATAAATCTCTTCTCATCTCTTTCTCTGTCTGTAAACATCCAGTTGATTATGCCTCTCTGAAGTATCCCGACTAAACCAGGATCTAAATGTAGAATTGAAACCACACAAGTATTAGAAGAAAATATGGAGAAATTCCTTTTTATCTTGGTATAACAAAAGGTTTTCTCTATCTCAAAATCCATAGGCAAGAAAATAATAGATTGATAAATTTGACCATATAAAAATTAAAAAAATGCACGGCCAAACACTGTAAAATCAGAAGCCAATAGACAAACTGGGAGAAAACCTTCACAACATACACCACAGACAAATTATAATAATCCCAATATATAAAGATCTTTTCACTCAAGGGACAAAGGGCAAAAAAAAAAAACCCATAGAAAAATGATCAAATGGCAAAAAGAAAACTAAAAAATGTAAATATGTTTTCAATCATTGAGAATGTGCAAACACACTGATGGAGAAGCACAAAACAGTGGTATTATTCTTCACTTAAAGTATTAGTAAAAATTATGAAGTATAATAGCAAATTCTTTTTGTGACATTGGAGAGAAACAGGTACTTCCAAATATTGGCCGGTTGAAATGATTGCAGCCTGATATAGATTTGCTGTCCTGAGCTCAAGATTGCTTAAAGTGACGCAAATCCACTATCTGTGCAATATCCAACTGTGCCATTATACAAAGCCCCCATAGGTCTTGGAAGAACAAATGAAAGTGATGAAAATGTCAAGTTCATGGCCTTTGGTGTGCCTTGAGTAATAAAGTCCTTTGCCTCTGATGTAGGAGTTTTATGTCTTTTACAAACAACCATTAAATTATGGTATCTAAATGCCTACACACAGAATAGTGGTTAAATAAATTATGACACATTTATCAAAACCTGAAGTTTAACATTTTACCCTATCTACAAGTTAATACTTTAGTCTGCCACATGTTCATGAGATCTAGTAGAAGACATGACTCTTAGGTTGGGGATGATGAATAGTTTATTACCTAGAGCAAATCTAGCCAAAGTGTGCATTTTATTTATTTATTTATTTTGGCACCAGTTTCATAAGTCCCAAATGCCACAGGATAAAGCAAAGAATGCAGATAATACCTGTGCATATAATGATTCTGCAATCAAGGAACCCTGACTTTAGGGAACCTGGGTCTTTCATATTAGACAGTGTGTGTACCCTTTGCTCTGAGGAAGATGCTGTCTCTCTTGTCCAAAATGTTGGCTATACAAACATACCTGAAAAGGGCACTGGCGTCTTTCTCAGAGGAAGTGAAGAAATGCAGGGAGCCCTAACAGTATCCACACAAGGAAGCACTAGATAGCTGTTAAAAAGAGGAAGTTCTCTATGAACTGATTTTTTCTAGAACATAACTGTTACATAAACATAGAAAAGTGCACCCCCAAACTCTCCAAACAACACAATACACATCCAAAGAAACAAAGTCAAAATAAAACAAAAAAATCCAAGTCTGTTTTTAACCTTTTGTGTAAGGAAGAAGACAACTTAAGAAAATACACAGACACCTGTGCATTTGTGAGAAACTAATGCACAACAAAACCATAGAAAGGAGGAAGTAGAAATTGTTTATCTGCAGAGACCAGGTGGTAAAGGCTCAAAAACCAAGGGCTAATGGAAAGGAGACGGTAGAGATGAATATACTTTTTTGTACAGCTTTACCATTATATAGTGGTAGTAGTACACATTTCCACTCTCCTTCTCCCAAATAACTAAAATTAACAAGGATGTGGGGGAAATCTAAAATAAACACACTGACAAATACAGTGATATGGAGGAAATCTAAAACAAATACACTGACTTGTGTTCAGACAACATAACCATGGTGAATAGGAAGGGAAAGAAGGTAAGTGATTTTGGAAAGCAGTATTTGACTAGGTACCGTAAAACTAAAGACAAAAAATATTGCACACAGGTAATTTTCGGTTAGTAAATCTGTTTCTCACAGGGTTGGGGGTGGGTATGTTATTAGCAATTCTGTAACTAATGGGTCTTAGACTGAACAAATTAGGGACTATATTGTAACTAATGAGAGCCAGGTATCTGACTATCGGAGAAAGAAGTTACAAATAAGGATAGGGGAATGCTAGTCCAGAACTAATACTTTGGTGTTTTTTACTTGAGAACTAGAGGTATGCTATGAATTTACAAGTAAATGCACATATATAATACAGGGTATCCCCAAAGTTGCCCCTAAAGTCATCATACATAAGGAAAATGGGAAATTGTAGCTAAATGTACCTTTATTTACAAAATATTCATTACAAAATTTTACAAAATATTTACAAAATGTTCTGTATGTTGTCATTTCTTTATAAAAATTTTTAATGAATGCTGTATTTTGCAAATAAATGTACATTTAGGTACAATTTTCTATTTTTCCTATGCACAGTGACTTTAGGGGCAACATTTGGGACACCCTATGTATGTACAAACAAATATTCATGTGTGTATATGCATAGGTTATTACACTTACAGGTATTTCTAAACTCTGTCTACTAAGAGAGTTTAAAAGCAATCTTCCTTTTCTCTGGCAAATCCTTGTAGACATAGCATGCCCAGTATTGTAATCCTAATTTTCTAAATGCCATTTTTCAATAAAACAATCCAGAGTTCAACAAATGGGTTCTTAATTGCAGAGCATGAGCAGGGAAAATATATAAGGAGCACTGGGTACCAAAGAGTTTGAAAAACTAGGGACAGCATGTCAACACAGGTGTCAACCTAAAGGAACTCCTACTGGCCAAAGCTGAAATAATGTAACCACAAAATAAATAATGATGATATTGGATTATAAATCATAGAATAAATGCCATGGAGCCATACTGATATAAATCTATAAGTGAATGTTTATAAATGCGAGAGAAGGGATAACCCTTCCTTACAAAAGGATTTCAAATGATAAATAGAAGAAATTGAAGAAAATTTTAAAAAAATGACCGTGAGACAAATATCATGGTAATAACTGTTGCAGGCAAAATCTACTAATTTGATATTACTGTAAGTGGGTCAAGTTTTGGGGAGGAAAAGGATATTAGCAGACTCTCAAATACCTCATACAAAATATTTTCAATTTCAAAGGGGGAAATAATAATTGTATAGTGAAAAACAGATATCACATTAATCAAGTGATCAAGGTTGATATTACCAGCAAGTAATAAGACCTATCAACATTATGTCCCCTGGCATAATGTAGTGAGCAGGATAACACATCACTTGTGGTTTTATTATCAAAAAACACAAAATTTCAATCTAATCATTAGGAAAGCCTGGAGAAGCCCAAACTGAGGGACATTCTGATCAAAAGTACTAAGGCCATTTAAGATAAGTAAAGGTTGAGGAACTAACACAAAGTGGAGGAGACTAAGGAGATGCAATAATGCCAGTAAAGTCTGTGCGTGCGTTGATAGTATTGTACCAATGTTAATTTCTTGATTTTGATCATTGCAATAGGGTTATGTAAATTGTTGACATTAGGGAACAGCTAGGTGAAGGGCATGCATAAACACTTTCTACTATTTTTGCAGCTCTTCTGTAAGACACTAAAGTCATTTCAAAATAAAATGTAAAAAAAAAAAGTCTGGATGAAAATAAAACAGAATATTAACAATAACAGTCTTTGGGTAATTTATTTATTGATTTATACTTTTTTGCAGTTTCCAGTTTTTATTTTGAGCTAGTTAAAGTTGATTATTTGAAAATATAAAATATTCTAAAACATACTAAATATTAAGAATACAACAGACAACCACATGTGCCATCCAAATTCAGGGATGTTAATATTCTTATGTTGCCATATTTTCTTTAGTCTTCTTTTGAGAATATAATATTTTATAGAGGCACGAGAAGAATTTCTTTATCATCTTGATCTTTTCTTCCTCTTTTGCCATTCTAGAAGCAAAGATTACTCTTAAATCAGATGTATTTTTCCATTTACATTTTTATACTCTAAGTATATATGTCTACAAACAATGCTTCAAATTACTTAGTGTGTTTTAAAAATATATGAATGATATTATAGTGTACAGATCCTCCTATAACTTTTTTTTCTTACTCAACATTAGGTTTTCAGGATTTATCCATGCCCTGTTCATTTTAAATGCCACATTGTATCCCCTGGCATGGTTATAATGCATTGAACATTTTTCTACGGGAAGAACTTGTTTTTCTTCCCTTCCCCCCTTTTCCCATTACAAATAATGTTGCAATTACACCAGGGCATTTTTTCTGGATAGCATGTGCTCAAGTTGCTGTAATGAACCTTGTAAAAGTAAAAATTCTATTTTTTTATCTTTGAAAGTTAAGTTACTAAATCCTGTAACATTTTATTTTATTTATTTATTTTATTAAATCATAGCTGTGCACATTAATGCAATCATGGGGTACAATGTGCTGGTTTTACATACAATTTGAAATGCTTTCATCAAATTAGTTAACATAGCATTCACGGCATTTTCTTAGTTATTGTGTTAAGACATTTATAATTCTAGGTTGTAGGGTGTGTGCATCTTTACCATTGCTTATATATTGCCAAATTTCTCTTCAAAATGGTTGAAACAATTTGTACTAAACTAGCAGAGTATGAGTTCCCATTTTTCATTCTTACCAACACTCTTTAGACTTTTAAAATTTGCCAGTCTGATGAGTGTTAAGCAATATTTTGTTTTTATTTTGACTTGCATTTTCCTGCTTGTAATGAGGTCAGACATCTTTTTGTCGGATTCTTGGTCATTCACATTTCCTGTTTTGAAAATTACTTTTTCATAATCAACGAACATTTTATGATAGCTTTATATATAGGTAATAAAAAATGGAACTAGCATAGATAATTGATTATACTGCAAATGATACAGTGTTTGATTACATTGACTGAGATTTAATGTCCACAGTACTGGAGTACTGTGTTTTTTCCTAGGTATCTGCTCAGAGAATATTAAATGGGATGATGAAATAAAAATAAGTGAAGTATGAGAAGTATTGATTGCAGCAATAAGGGATGTTTTGCCAGAAGTATCTCATGAGGACTGTAGCTTCTGTTTAAAAAAAAAATGACAAGCTCTCAGGAGGCAGAGGGTTTATATGCATTGATGTTGTTTCAGGAGAGCAAAGGCCAGCGGTACAAATTTTAATGAAGAGTATTGAACTCCAGATTGGGGAGATTTTTTAAAATGATTAAATTTATTCTGGGATAGAATTCATTGCCTGATTGTTGAACAAGTTCAAGATGAAGTTTGTGTGCCTATGTGTTGAGACCATAGTTAAAGAGATTCCTCTGTAGCGAAGGACCTTAAGTAACATAATCTCTAGTATAACTCAAAATTTTGTGCTTTTATGTAGTAAACAATTCATAGAATGAAGTTCCAGGAAATCCACAAATGAATCATCTTTAGTGTTTATAGTTATGGTGGTGCAGGGAAAACATTGCTTGAGGTACAAGTGAGTCAGTCTTTAATTTTTCTGAAATTCTGTAGCAAAACAAGCCTTAATTGACTAAACCAATCAGGAGTGTCAATTGAATTCAAACCTGGTTTTCATAATAGCACTTTAACCTCCTCCTGCCCCCACTTGTAATCCAGGTGGCACTCTGCCTTTCCGGGTCCTATGATTCTTGTAGTTGAATAATGTACATATCCAGTGATACAATTTTATCTTTTATATTAAAGAATGTGGAAGGCTAGGATATAGATGGTAAACGGCAGACCCTTTAGGGAAGGCAGACTCTAATGAAGTTATTTTTGAGCAACTCCTAGGCCCTTTACGCATCTAATTGCATCTGGAGTAGAACATGAAGAATTTTAGTTTGAGGGAGAATTTCTGATTTTTGAAAGACTTTAACGAATGCCAATGGAAGTTGAGAAATCTTTTCTGAAGCAACTTTGAGTAACTGACTCTATGCGTAAGTGATGACTTAGATGTTGTCCTCCTAAAAGTCCCCTCCTTGGTGGGATGACCTCTTGGAGGTCTTGCCAAATAAACGTTCTAAGTGGCCGCTAACACTGAGAGTTCTTATATGTCTTAAGTATTTTAAGTGCTTCACTACGAGGCCATTCCGTTTGGAAGTTTAACTGAAGGACCAAAGTCTCAACGACTGACGCTATTCCTTTTGTTTTGTTCATGGAGTTACCCATGAAATTTCATTTGCTCCCCAACATTCTGCTGTACTATTGAATCATGTCTTCTATTATTTTCTCTTTTGGACTAAATGGAGGCTGCTTCAAATTGTTTAATCTGCTAGCATTCCCTTATGCACGCAGACAGAGGTTTTTAAGTCCACTACACTTATTTATTTTTCATCTCTGGCTAGAAACCTTTGGAGGAAAAGCAAGACCAGAAGACCGTGCAAGCTGATTACTACCCCTCCCCAGTTGTGACTCTCACTCTCTCTTCCACTAGAAACATCTTTCCCATAGACTCCCATAGACTCCTGAAGAGAAGATCTTCCTCCTTAGCCTTCCAAATAGGACCTAATAAATTAAGATGCTGGTGTGGCATAGTTAGGCTCTTGAGGTGAGCAACGACTCCTAGTGGCTCCTTAAAATGATTAGACAGACATTAAGCATTTTGGAGACATAGTCTGGGTTTGGGATACTTAGTGGTAGGAGGGAGAATCCAAGAGAGGAGGAAAGAAATAGGAACCAGCTGGTAAGAAATGCAAAAAGATCAGGAATGCCAACACCAGGAGTGGGAAATGAAAGGGATTGAGTAAGGAAAAAAAAAGTTGAAAATTTATGTAAATACAAAGAATCAAAAAGTGGCTTTGAGAAAAAGATTAACATAATTATGATTCTGAGAGTGTTAGATTTTGGCTAGATCATTAATTGGATTCACTGATGGGAGTATGTGAAGCAGCTAGGAAGAAGTTTGCTAAATAAGTGTGCCTGGAGTTGATGGGAATCTACGTATCTGCTCTCCTTTGCTCTGTGACACTCATTTTCATCTCTCTCTCTCTCCCCCCCCTTCCCTCTCCCTCTCCTGTAGGAGGCACTTGTGCCGGGCACTGTGAGCTCAGGAAGGCCTACATTGTTCAAGGCACAAAAATTTGAGGATCTGCCTGTTTTCCCCTGAAGACCCCAGAAAAACTTCTTGCTATTTTAATGATTCCAAACAATTTAAGAAAGCTGTTTACAAATACGAATGGATGCACAGGAAAGAGACCAGGAAATGGAGGAGTCAGAGAGGTAATTGCAGAGAAAAATGCCAATCCCCCATAAGCAGCAGCAGTAGCAACAGCGATTTGGGGCTTACTTTCTAGATTTTTGAGCTGATTGTGTCCTCAGATCAGAGTCTGATTTAAAATGTTCTAACCTGATCCTGGACCATACCAGGTGATGGATGAGGTCACCTGATGAGATTTGGGAGTGATCCGAGGATGGTGCTGCCATCCAGCGGTCCTTCCCTCAGCGGATTAATGCAGTGTCAGAATGGAGAAGGGATAAAAGACCAAGGCCAGGGTTCCTCAACAGGAGTTTAGGGCTTTTGAGGCAAAATAGTTTTCCCCTAGTATTGTGACAACAGCAAATGCCCCACCCTTCACATTCTTGTATGTTGGCGGGGGAGCAGTATACTTGTTTAAATATCACACAATTCTAGTTTCACCTTTTTCTCTGATGGCTGAGGAAATGGAATCCCAAAGAGACTGAGTGACTTGTCCGGGGCCTAAGCCAGCATGTATATCCATTGCTCCTTCCATACCACTGGGCTGCACCCCAGCCCTACTCATCTGCTCCCTAGCGGAGAGTCATTCCTCTGGGATTAGGTTCTGCATCTCCACCAGTCTCCAGCCATGCCTAATAATACTAGGAAGTAAGATACATCATGTAACCCTGGAGTTATTTTAGAAACTTAATACTATCAGGACAAAGAAATATTGAAAGGAAAGGAAGAAATGGGAAAAAAAGATAAGTTGAGGAAGGGATGACAGAGAACGGAAGGCATGGGATAGGTGCTGGGGGCGTGGGCATGTTCAGAAGCAGGCAGTGTCCCTAAGTGAAACAACCGGTTCCATGGGTATATGGCTATAAAATAGTGAGATTGCTATTGAGTAGGGCTTGTGAGTCAGCCTTTTTTGACTTCAGTTTACAGTCCTGCCTAATAGAGTTTATGTCATGAATGCATCTTCAGGGCAGTGTTTTTCTGGTACTCTTATTCTGTCTGAATTTATTTCTAGCCTCCCCCAATCAGCCCACTTCAGGTATAGGATTCCAGGGTGACTCTTCCATAAACCCCTTCTTGACCTGAGGTAGCTTGGAGGAAGCCCTTGGAGGGGCAGGGGTGTGGCGTTCAGCCTGAGCCGTGGCTGAGTCTCCACTCTGCTGCTTCCCAAGTTGCTGTGACTTGGGCACATCTTAACTTCGCCAAGGCTCCGTTTCCCTTTCTGTAAAATGAGGTGGCTGGGAGGTGTACAAGGGAAGGGACGTGTGTGTATTGTAAGCACCGGGATGGTGCCATATATTGGCATCCACTTCTCCCTGCCCAATCATCAGCGATCTTGAATAAAATTTCTTTTCCATTAAAAAATTCCTATGGATTTTCCTCAGCCAGTTTTCCTGTTGTTCTTGAAGTGTATGTGAAGAGCCATTTTGTTTCATATTACAGAATCTTCAGTAGCTTACATACATATTCAAGTGCACTCAGAGGAGCTCAGTTTGTCACCGAGCTTCCTGGCTTTTCCACTGCTGCTAATTCTACAAGATACCTTTGCACAGGGAGCTCAGAGACCATTAAAGCTCCGTAAAGCCCTGCAATCCTGCCTGGTAACCGTGCAGTTTTACCCTCCCAAATTTGCAGGACACTGCAACCAAGTCACTCAGCTTGTTCAGGATAAATTCCTTAGGAGGCTCTGCTGTGCATACAACGGAGACCAAGTCCTCACTTTACGCCTCTTTATCCTCGCAGAAGTCATCGTCCATTATGGGGCAGCCTGGAGGGATCCATTACTTTTAGTGAAAGGGAGCTCTTTCAAAGTTTTCCTTCAGGGCCTGGGTTTTAGATATGCCCCTCTGCTCCTGAGATGTGCCACTGATTAGCGTCTGTGTTGTGACAGGGTGATTATGCATGTTGTGAATAAACACGCTTATGTACGCATGTGTGCTGTCACAGCAATGAGCAGCACCCAATAAATAGCGGGTTAAGAGCATGCCAGCATCTTCCTAACAGCTGG
Source organism: Galagoides demidoff (assembly GCA_963574575.1). Taxonomy (NCBI): domain Eukaryota; kingdom Metazoa; phylum Chordata; class Mammalia; order Primates; family Galagidae; genus Galagoides; species Galagoides demidoff. The sequence goes on from CAUYQV010021002.1 coordinate 16,371, forward strand.
CACAGCTGAAAAACTCGCCTGCCTTATTAACACTCCACTTATCTGGAATCTGCTCACTGAGCAGAAACAACTTCATAAATTTTTGCAATTTGCATTCCGCCCTGCCGTTGCTCATTACCATTGACCTCATCCCTCCTGTGCTCGAGAGGACCTGCTCCGTGCCCCTGTCTGCTGGATGCCCCTTACCTCTGCCTGTCAACATCAGAGGCAGAGTCAGGATTAGGGCTTGTTGCTGCTGCCAGGGCTGTGAAAGAATCAGGGCATTTCCCCCCCCCCCCCCCCGACCCCCTTCATTCTGGAGAACGTGACATTTCTGTAGTCCCCTCTTCATCTTGTCCATTTGTAACTTCTTTTTTTCTGAGCCAGATTAAAATGGAGAGGTCCAAACCTTCTCTCAAATGGGAGGAAAAGAAACAGGCAGGCAGCAATTTGGTTGTCCAGGAAAATATTCTAATCCTTTCTCAGTGTCTTTCAGAGATTCATCAGTTGTGTTCACAATGTATGTCAGTCTCTGACTTCATCATTCTAATCTAGTTCCCTAGCCTTTTAACCTTCCTCTCCTTTGCCCCGGCTCTGTTATTCCTTGTTGTGTTTTCGGCTGTTTCATTAGACACAGTTCACACCTCATAGCATCCAGTTAAATGTATTTTCAGGCCAGGTGCCTTTTTTGACTGGCCTGTGTTGTAGTGGGAAGCTGATTCCTTCTCTCCCCTTCCATAAGGAAGCCTTTTATATGCCTTCCCTGTTATCAGAAAACATCCTTATTGATTAAAAATGGTGATCTGCCGGCTGTCTCAGGTCTCTCTCAAACTGCCACCCCTCCTCCAGAGCCCCAGCTCCCCAAACCCCCGTGAACTATGCAGGCAGCTCCTGAATGCAATACAACGGCTGAGCAGACGCTTCATTAAAAATCACATCACGGACCTGGTTTCATGTTTTTTTTTTTTTTTCCTTCCCTGACTTGGTGAAAACAAAACAAGAAGAGGTGGGGAGGGAGAAGGGAGGAGAAGTAGAAGTGAATTGCTTAATGGAGACAGTCTGAATATTTAATATGCTGATTTTATTGAATAAAAGGTGAAAAAGTGGTTCTTGCTTGTTGCTTGCCTGTCAAACCATGGCAAACAAGCATTCTTTTCCCTGACTGGAGCTTTTTATTACTGTATGGATTCTAGAGTGTAATTATGCCCTATATCTGAGCTGCATTATACACACAATTACAATTCCCCAGCTGAACTATTTATTTATTACCAGAGGAGATATTTGTTCAGTTTCCTGGGAGGATTTTTTGGGTGATGACTCTCAGTGTCCTGCCCTTCATCAACACGGGATGTCCAGGAGGAGCCCCTTACTCTGGGCCGCTTGCCTGTCCGTTGACAGCTTGGACGAACTTCCTAGCCACATTTATTCATGCTGCTGGAGACAGATGCTGGGCAAAAGAAATTTTAGGGCTATAAATGTTTAAGAATGTTTGTACTGTTTTCAGAGCTTTCATGGGAAGGACTTTTTATTCTAGCTATTATCATCTTATGAAATCTGATTTGAAATCATTTTAGAAAATAGCTTTCTCTAGGTACGGCCTGCCTGCCTAGCAGTTCATAAAGAAAGGAGAGCCCACAGCTAAGCAGAACGCACATCAATAAACAGTTGTTGGAGACTTTACCACGAGCCGGACACTATGCGGGCATTAGGGCGTAGAGATGAGGAAAGCATAGTCCTTATCTTAGAAGATCGTACAGTTCATCATGAGAAAAAGATCCACAATTAGAAGATATGTAGCAGGTGTTGCAATATCGGTTCATTCATTTATTTTAACTTTTGCTGATTTCATACTATGTCCAAGTATAAAATCAGACGGGATGCGGATATGTTGAGGAAAACAGACATGGTCTTCACTTCTTGGGCCTGATTTCTACCCTTATTAGGGAAGGGGAAGGGAAGATCAGATGGGCAATAATAAAAGGAGCAAATAAATAGTGGAGACAATTTGAGATGTTGATGACTTCCATAAGAAGTAAATCAGGAAAATGGGATAGAGAATGTGTAGGCATGGAAAAGGAAGAGGTAGGTCAGTAGGGACGTGTCTCTGAGCTAGTACCATCTGAGCTGAGATGGGAGTGATGAGAGAGTTTGTCACAGGATAAACTAGATGATGTTCTGAGGGAAGAGCTTTCTGGGCAGACAGGACAGTAAGTGCAAGAGTTCCTAGGCAGAGACTGCAAGAACGCAGAGTGAGGGAGAGAGGAGGGAGAGAAGGGTGGGAGGTGGCTGGGACTAGGTGATTTATTTCCTGAAGGCTGTGAAAAAGAGTTGTGGGTTTAATTCCAATTTCAGTAGAAGTCCCTGGATACCATCTGGTGAGATCACACTGAGGAGCTTCACTCTTCCTGGGCCTGAACGCAGGCACAGCTTCCAAATTAGGACAATCAGATGTTCTTTTCCTGGAGCAAAAGGAGGAGAAAGTGAATCAAGTTACCTGGGATCTCCCGTTTCACCTTCCGCAAGCCTCACAGAGGTCCCTGCTTATCAGCAGGTGCCTAATTTGTCATCTGGTGCTATCTTGGGTCCTGCTCATTTTCAAGGCTGGTTTTCCAATTTCCATTGATTCTGCCAACCTCAAAATTACTTCTAACAAATTCCTTTGGATTAGGTTTTCAAAGTTTTATTGCAATGTAGAGATTCAAACTAGGGCAAGGAGATGCTTAGTGCCTTCCCCCTTAGGTGGGCCAGCAAGGGAAGATGTGTACATCTTTCTCAAGACCATCCTATCAGCCTTCAAAGTGGTGACAAAATATCCCAGAATTTGCTATCGCATACGCAGTAATGTAGTTTTCTGGTGTTTTATGCTTTGGTCTTTTTCTGTGCCTTTATTGCTATTTTGGTTAAAATTGGGAAAAAGCTAGGTGAAAAAAAATCATTTGAAATTTAATTTTTAATTATAGCTTTGTTTAGGGGTATAATTAGCCAAGAATTTGTTAAATTTTACTTCTTTCTATATTAGCCCAAGTTGTCTCATGTGAAATTTTGATCTACCTCCCAAAACTTGCTTTGCCCATTACAGTCAGGCTACTATACTATACTGGATCCTCGAGGACTTTTGGAGACTCTTGACTAAAGGCAATTTTGAGGTGGTTAGAGAAGAAAAAAAAATCTTTAAAGATTAGATTATTTTTTCTACAGCTTGTCTCTAAAAAACTTTTGTTTAGGACCATTTCTTTTCTTGGTCTCAGGATTCAAACATTGATGACCGCTTCCTTATGATTTTCTAATTCTTTTTTATCTTTTTTATTTTTGTGAAAATGTGTCCAGATGGTACCAGAATAATTTTTTTTTATTGCTGTGGCTTTAAAGCTCAATACTTACTTGTGAAGGATTTGTTATTTTAATCTTTCTACTTCTAGATAGCCACTCTTCTTGGAGTCTCTCAAATACTCTCTTCTTTTTAATTTCAAACTAATAATAACCTTTTAGAAATATGATTATGTTAAAAAGAAATCATTAAATTAATATTTAAATACATTTTTATTTGAATATTTTTTTCTAGCATTTTGCTTTAATGAAGATGACATATTTGCAAAGTTAAGTTTCATATTTGGCTTGTCAATAAATGGAGACTATGATGTACGAGGGCAAAAGGTATTTGGTGTTCCAAATTTCTTTTGGAGATTATGTTTTTATTTGAATTTATATCAAAATAACAGACAAGAAGGAGGAAACGAATATACAGTTAGCCATGGGAATTTGCCTACTATGAAGGTCATGGCATGAATGAAGATTATGAAAGTGTTGTACAGACAAACAAGGTTTTTGGTTGCTATATTTTTTAAAAATTCTTTTAATACCTTTATTTTAAAGGCTGAGCTTTTATTTATTTTTTAACCAAAGGGAATTAACTTGTTCAAAAATCCTGAACCACAAAGAAATAATCTAAAAGATACCTAGACCAGCAACAAAGGATGACATCAATAGGTAGAGATAGATAAAAAGCTAGAAGTTATACTACATAATACAGGTTGACCAGTGATATTATTAGGGGTTAAGTATAGGAGTCTTTGGTATAGGAGGGAACACTACTTCAATCTTATGTGAGGAGTGGTACCCAAGGAAGAGGGTTTGAGACGTAATGGAAAAGTGAGAGAAGAGAATGGAAAAAAACAGAAGCAGAATGGAAGTTTCTAGGCCGAGGGATCTTTGAAGGCCTGCAGGTGAGTGAGTGGTTCATCTTAGTGCCATTAGTATGGCTGGAGCAGGGCCCAGCTGGCGGGGAGAGGAAAATGGTGCTACAATGCACGCAAGGCTATCATCATGAGAAATGTTGCCTTCTTACTGTCTCCTCCCCAGTGATCACTCTGGATGTAAGTCTTGGTTTTCTCATTTTTCTAGAGTTAATACTAATTTCTTGACAAAATTGTGGTCAGGGATAAATAAGAGAGCATGTGTGTGATATAGAGGATAGTACTGGTGTAGCAGGGAGAATTGCAAATGTTTCCTCCACTCCACCCCAAGATTTCTGTCCTGTTTTCCTATGCTGTAAATATAATGAACTATCATACCCGTGATTATGTTACATTATACCAGAAAGAGATTTTTGCAGAGGTATTTAGATAATGAAGATTACTGTCTGGTGAGTAATCAAAAGGAAGATTTTCTGAGTGGGCTCTGTACTAATCACTTAAAAACAGAGGGTTTTTATTGGTTAGTAGCAGAAGAAGTCAGAGACTGCATGGATTCTTGCTGGTTTGAAGATGGAGTCCCCAAGAATCAAACAATGGAAGGAAGTCTTTATAAGGTGAGATAGAGCTTGGGTGATGGCCGTCAAAGAAATGGAGATCTACCTTTTACAACCTCAAGGAACTGAATTCTCTCAACAATCTGCATCAGCTTGAAAGTGTATTCTTTCCTCCAGTTTTCAGATCAGAGCCTAGTCTGCTTGACCTCTTGATTTTAGCCTGTGAGAACCTAGGAAAAGAACCCAGTTCTACTAGCCCACTAGATTTCTGGCCAGGAAACTTTCTGACCCACAAATCTGAGATAACAATGGTGTAAGTTTATGGTAATAGGTTGTGGAGCAATAGAAAGCAAATCCATTAGAGCCTCTGTAGTTGACCACCTCAGTACACTGACCACCTCCTTAAGCTGACCTAACTTTCAAAGACTGGACATGTAAAATGTATTCGTATCCGTACAGTAGGCCTAGTTCCTTACGCTGACCACCTTCGTATGCTGACCAGTTTGTTATAGTCCCTCTAGTGGTCACCTTACAGAGGTTCTACTGTAAAATGGGTGTTAAATGTTGGGAACTTTGGGATCAGACAGAACTGAATTCAAATCCTTTGTTTTCCACTCATTTGATGATGATGGGAAATTTACTTAACTTCTCTGAGTTTCAGATTCCTCACCTATAAAGAGGAATAGAAAGAAAAATACTACTTCCCTTATAAAAGTAGTAGGAAGACTCACTGAGAAAATGCATAAAATGTGCTTCTTTAAAATTTCAGATTAATATGAGGGTACAAAGGATTAGGTTGCATTATTTGTGTGTCTTAAAGTCCAAGTTGTAGTTAAGCCCTTCACCCAAGGGGTGTGCTGTAGTCCCTTATGTTGTGCCTATTTAGGTGAGGGCACACTAATCCCCCTCCTTCCTTCTCTCTCCTCCCTCCCCCTCCACTTGAATTCAATTGTGTTTTTCTCTCATGTGGGCATGTAGTTGTTTATCTATTGGTATCATATTAGTATTGAGTTGAAGAACATTCTCCTTAGTAAAGTATCACACGAATGGAAAAACAAGTATTCAATGTACTCAATACTACAAAGTGCTTTCTTGAAAGTAAGTGCACAGTACATGTTAGCTGTTTTCACTGTCATTGTGCCAGTACCACTTCTAATGTGTCAAATGCCTAGCAGAGTGTTCAGCACACAGTAGGTGCTTAAGCAGTACCAGTGCCTCCCAGCTTTCCTTCACCTCCCCACAGTTCCTGGGCAGCCCCCAGTTCTGCTATCTGCCTTCTTACTGCCTATCTCCTCCACTTTGTGAATATTGATTTTGAGACTGGAAGGGAAACATTTATCATTCTTAATTGCAATAAAATCATTACAATGGTGTTAAACATTCAAATAGAAATTAAGTTCCACTGCATAATGCAAAGACAACTATTAATCTGTGCCGGTAGCCAAGCCTAGGAAAAGTGATATGGATAAAATGGACGTGATGTATTAATAACATCATGATGCTAGGGAAGGAACTTCGATCTGAGCAAAATAGTTAGACTTTATAGGCATGTCTTTCTGCTTCAAAATGGAGAATCAGCAGATAAATTCCTGCAGCAAAATGGCAAAGTAAAAAGAAGATTTAAAAAAAAAAATAAAGAAGGCATTTAATTCCCAAGTAACTATCAACACTGCCTGTGTAAGATAAAGTTACAGCACTGTTATATAAAGATTTATGTTCATTCTCATACAAATTAGCATGAAAACTGATTAGTTGACATCTTCTCCGCTCCTCTGTTCTTGACCAATTACGATCTCAGCCCTCCAGCCTGGCAGGCAGGCTCTTAATATCAGGGTCAGATGCAGGTTTTGTGGGGCCTGAAGCTGAGCTCATTTACGGAGAACTCTTTAAAAGAAGATAAAATTACAAGCTCAAAATTTAGATAGAAAAGTGAAGACTTACTTATTCTAAATAAGAAAAGAAATTACACCTATTATAAAATTTTTCAAAAGATGATAAATATCACAATCATCACAAAGCCCAGGAAATGGCTTATTATTATTATTATTATTAATTCCCTGCCTACTAAATCATCTCTATAACGCTCTCTCCCTACTTATTTGGATGCATGCTCTGTGAGCATCTCTTCAAATGACAACAATTTTGTTATATAATTTTCTATAGAGAGAATTCAGTTTCCTCCAGCATAACTGATAGAAATCTGTTTCTAACTGTTTTAGGAACAAGTTTTCTGCCTCACAACTTAGTTTTGGGAAGGCTGCAACCGCAGGCCTTGCTGGGAAGGTGCTTCTTGCCTTAGGCAAAGCTTGGAGAATCCCACTCCTTTCATCTCTTGGGGCATGGCTTCCAGAGCTGCTGCTGTGGGGGCTGGTCTTGCCCCTCAGGTACTCAAAGCCCCATCCTTTCCTCAACACCTTCCTTCTGGGTTTCTTTTAAAAGCTCTTTAGAGTCAAAGACGGTGTCCATTTGTTCCTTCAGATCAAACACTAGCGATTTTCACTAAGTGCTGGTGGGTGTGGAGGTACTGCTGCCAGTGGTCCCAGGACACATTACAGACTAACCTCCAGGCAGGGGCAGGGATACGAGGGCTGCTGCTTCTTCCTTATGTCCCTGGAGCAGAAGGTCACCAGCCCCGGGAGAGGCCAGGCAAGTGAGGGTGCTGATGCTTAAACTTCAGCAGCATAAGGGTAAATCTTATCTCTTTTCTCCATCTATTCCCCATTTATAATTTCCCACTTGCCAGACTTTGCTAACTGCTGTTCCTGAAGATGCCATTATCCCTCTCACTTCTGGCCCTGAATCATTCCGGCACCTCTACCTGGGCGGCCTTTCCCCAACTTGCTTCCTGAGATCTTCGGAAGCTTAGCTGAAATGCTACCTCTTCATGACATCTTTTCTGGTTCCCCTTACCAGATAAAGTCTTGCCTGTGCCTCAACCTTTTTCGCGCCTATTGTCCTCAGCTTTCACAGGAACGTTTTTGAAATTGCTTGCATCTTGCTAATATATACATTTACATATTCATGGAAAATATGCAGAAAATTTCTCTAGCTGAATGGAAAAAGAAGCCAAAAACAAATAATCATGGAAGCATTTAACTTTCAAGTTTGGGGGTGCTTATTCAATAAACAAATAAATTTACTACACTAAAACTGGAGCAACAATCATTTTGAGCTAATAGCTTTGGGGAGGCTGACATTAGTTTCAGCTGCAGTGAGGATAAGGGATTTGAGGGAAAAGAATGTTCAGCAGAAGCTGGTAGAACACAGCTTCTTTGTGTGTCCCTATGGCATTGAGATCAAAGCAGTTGAATGATAAGTAGCAGTTAGCCAGATAGAGGAGAGAAAGCTTATATATAAAGGAATAGCATATATTCCTTCCTAGCAGAGGAATAGCATATACAAAGGCCCTGCGGTAGGAAATGACTTGTTGCATTTCAAAACTTAGAAAGTTGCTTCTTAGATCATGAGCATCTCTGTTATAATTATTTGTCTCTATGGCTGTCTCCTCTAATCCTGTAAATTCCTAGAAGACAGAGATGATTTCCTAAACCTTTCTGCATTTCCTGTGTCTATCGGAGTGGCTAACACATGTTCATTAAACGTTTGCCTAACTGACTCAAACCTCCTTTTGAACCCATAGAATGAGCAAACTAATTTTTCCTATCTCATTGTGTCTAAGATACATATATGTTCACAATTCAGCATCTCTGAAATCGTTACAGTTGATAACATCTTACAACTACATTTGGCATGTTTTTTCTTTTGCTGTAGTACATAAAACAATGGTGTGTTTTATAATCAATGGTGTGTTGCATTCAATGAAATGGGATAGATGTATTCATATGGCTAGGCCCTTCATTGTTACTTTGGAGAACTGAGTGATTTTCATAGTTTTTAATGTTTCAGACTGATTTTTCAAGTCATTAATTTAAATCCATTGGCACATAAAGTCTTACTCTGGATGAATAAAATTGCAGAGATAGAAGAAAGTTAAAGGAAACTGGTTCCACTTTTTCTTTACTCTAGAGTGTAGTGTGGAGCCATTACTGTGTCTGTCCTGAAGTCCCCCACGTTCTTCTCACCTCTGAGAACTTCTGCCACCTTTTCCAGAGCACTGTGTTTCCTCGCCCATTGCCTTCAATGGCAGACAACATTAATACAGTGGGACCTGCACCCTGGCGACATTTGATTTTTCCAGTTTGCAGCTGACTCAGATATAGCTCCTTTCAGAGGAATCTGGATTTGTGACAGTGAGAGCATTGTACCAGTTATCAATTGTAAGGTGTAAAATGTGTGAAGTTTTGATGTTTACACTAAACTATGGAAGCAGAGGAGGCCTCTCTTTAGCCAGAGAAGAGAGGCAGACATGCAGTGATGGGACACACACACACACATACACACACGTACGTGATGGCTCTAGGATGTGTCTGCATTCCTCTCTGTGGATTTCCTAAGATAGCCAGTAACTTTATGGTTATTGCATTTAAGCACCTTGTGATTGCAGGCAATTGAAACCAAAAGAGATATATGTGCGTGTGTGTGTGTTTGTGTGTGTGTATATATATATATATGTGTGTGTGTGTGTGTGTGTGTGTACATGTATAGATATATGTATATGTGTGGAGATATATATATATATATTCTCCCCCAGAAAGTGGTCATTTAGCACCTGCTTGAATGTTTCCAGTGACAGGGAACTAATTATCTTCCAAGGACTCCATTTCATTGTAGGGGAGTGATTAATTCTTGGCAATTTTATTCATGCTGAGAGGAGATAGCTTCACGTGAACTCTGTAAGTTGTTACTAGTTCTCTATGCCAATCCGATAGAATGTGTCTACTCCTACTTAATAGCTTCTCAGCCTTGATAATGACCTTCTGATCCTTCTTTAGCCAGGTGAGACAACCCAGGTTCATCAAATTTGGTCTTTTTTTTTCTCATTTATAAGAGCAGGGGGGTGAAAGTGATGAAACAGTAAAACTAACAATAGCAACAAATCTATCTTAGTATTGAGATATATTTGTTTTGTACCAGGCACTATGCTGCATGATTTTTAAAAATATATTAGTTTACTGTAATCCTCACAACAACCTTATGAGAGAAACATTGTTATTTTTCTAAACAGGCTGATAAAGAAACTGAGGCTTAGAAAGATTAATTTACCCAACATCATCCAGCTGGTAAGTAGCACAACCTGCATTTGAACTTGAAAAATATCATTTCCTAATTAAAAGATATAGCATTGCCTTGAACTACTTCGGTGAACAGCAACAACAGCTAATCTTCAAAGAGCTCAGTAGTAGTTCTTTGAGATTCTGAGACATGAGACTGAAAAGTGGTCTCAGCAAAACAACATATTATGTAATGAATTTACCTCCCAGAACCACTCATTCCCTGGGGGAAAATGTCCTCAAGATGTGATAGAATCTGTCAGTCCCAGGATAGATCCATCTGTTACCTTGGGTCTTCTGGACAGGATTTTCATGGACAATCTCCTTCTCATCTCTGTGAGACATTGCTGAACAGAATTATTACGTTTGTTAATCACCCTCAAGATGCTAAGTGTCGAGCACACCAGCTATAAAGAGGCAGCTACCAAGTTAAGAACATGAACACACATATGTTTTGTAAAAATAAAAAAAAAAGGTTCTGCTGATTCTTCTTCCCTTAGTGTTTTAGTCTATTTGGTGAGGCTGGGTAACTTATAAAGAAAAAAGGTGGACTGGTGAGAAGGCTCATGCCTGTAATCCTAGTACTCTGGGAGGCTGAAGCAGGTGGATAGCTTGAGCTCAGGAGTTTGAGACCAGCTTGAGCAATGCGAGACCCCATCTTTACTAAAAATAGAAAAATGGAGGCAAGAGGATCTCTTGAGCGCAGGAGTTTAAGGTTGCTGTAAGCTATGATGCCACAGCACTCTACCCAAGGCAAGAGAGTGAGACTCAGTCTCCAAAAAAAGAAAAAAAGAAGGTGGCTTTGGCTCATGATTCTGATGGTTGTAAAGTTCATGACTGGGCGTGTGGGTCTGGTGAAGGCAACTCACGGTGTATGCGGAGAATGCATGGTGAGATAGGAGGAAAGAAAGGTGCCGAGGGGAGGCGCCAGGCTCTTTTTCTTCTTTTAAATTTCAGGTTAATACGAGGAACATCTGTATTAGTACAGACACGGTAAGGTTAAAGTCCAGGTTGTGGTTGTGTCCTTCACCTGGGAAGTGTTCCATAAACCTGTGCAGTGTACCTGCTAGGAGGGAATTTCCCCACCCCCTCGCCTCCCCCCCAACTTAAATTCAATTGAATATTCCTCTCAGGTGAGCATCTAGTTGTGCATCTACTAGTTTCCAATTAGAACTAAGTATGTGATACATGTGATGCTTGTTTTTCCATTTTTGTGATACTTTTCTTGGAAGAATGTTCTCCAAATCTTCTGTTCCAAAGATACAAAATTTCTACCTTTTTAATGGCTGAATAGTATCCCATGCTTTACATATACCTTAATTTATTAATCCTCATGTGTTGAAGAGCACTTAGGTTGTTTCCACATCTTTGCAATTATGAATTGTGTTGCTATGAGCATTCAAGTTGCAGGTGTCCTTATGGTAATTTTGGGTAGATATCTAGGGATGGGATTGCAGGATCCGATGAGAGGTTTACTTTTTGTTCTTTGAGGAATCTCTATGCTTCATTCCATAGAGGCTGTACTAGTTTGCAGTCCCACCAACAGTGCATGAGTATTGCTTCTCTCTGCACCCACACCAGCATCTGTTGCTTTGGGACCTTGTGATGTGGGCCATTCTCACTGAGGTTAGATGATATCTCCATGTGGTTTTGATTTGCATTTCTCTGATAATTAAGGATGATGAGCAGTTTTTCATATGTTTGTTGGCCATTTGTTCCCATGAGAAAAGTTTCTGTTCTTGTCTCTTATCCAGTTTTTCTTTAATTAAATCATAGCTGTGTACATTAATACTATCATGGGGTACAGTGTGCTGTTTCCATACACAATTTGAAATACCTTCACCCAGCTGATTAACATAGCCTTCATGTCATTTTCTTAGTTATTGAGTTAAGACATTTATATTCTACATTGAGAGAGATTCACATGTACCCTTATAGGATGAACCTTAGGTGTGATCCCACCAGTTTTTAATGGGGCTGTTGTTTCCACTTGTTGATTTTCTTTTTTTTTTTTTTTTTTTTTTTAAATTTTATTTAATGGTAACTATGTACATTAATGCCCTTCTGGGGTACAGTGTGGGGTTTTCGCATGCAATCCGAAATACTTCCATCAAACTGATCAACACAGCCTTCATGTCATTTTCTCAGTTATAGTTTTAAAACGTTCTGATTCTACT
>CAUYQV010021011.1:0-31480 GCA_963574575.1 Galagoides demidoff
ACATAGACATGTTGAAGAAATTTGCCATAACTAAACCAGCTCTCCAGGATATTCTCAGACCCATCCTCCACAATGACCAGTGTAATGTTCTACCTCCAAAGTAAACTCACCCAGAAATTTTTGAACAAAATCCAACTTCCACAGTGATGAAAGGATTAAAATTGTCCACTGGACATCCTAAAATCATGACACCCAAAATACAACCAGGCTTATCAATTCTCTCAATTAATGTGAATGGTTTAAATTGTCCTCTAAAGAAGCACAGGCTGGCTGACCGGATACATGAACTCAGGCTGGATATTTATTGTAAACAAGAATCTCACCTTACCTGAAAGGATAGAAATAGACTCAGGGTGAAGGGATGGACTTGTATAATATAGGCAAATGGAAACCAGAAAAAAGCAGGGGTTGCAATTTTAGTAGCAGATACAACTGGCTTTAAACCAACAAAGATAAAAGAAGATAAGGAAGGTCACTACATATTTGTCAAGGGAAACACCCAAGATGAAGAGATTTTGATAATTAACATTTATGCACCCTACAAGAATGCTCCTCAATTCATAAAGTGGACCCTAATGGATATAAACAACTTGATATCTTCCTGCACTATAATAGTTGGAGATTTTAATACCCCTTCGACAGTTTTGGATAGATTCTCTAAGAAGAAACTAAACAAAGAAATATTAGACTTAAATCTGACCCTAGAACAAATGGACTTTACAGACCTCTAAAGAACCTATCACCCTAATAAAACTGAATATACATTATTCTCATCAGCCCATGGGTCATCCTCCACAATAGACCATATTCTGGGACACAAGTCTAACCTCAGTAATTTAAAAGTGTAGAAATTATTCCTTGTATCTTCCTGAACCACCATGGAATAAAAGTTGAACTCCACAGCAATGTAAATCTTCATACTCAAATAAAGTCATGGAAGCTAAATAATCTTAGGCTGACAGATAGCTGGGTCAAAGACAAGATTAAGAAGGAAATCACCAAATTTTGGAACAAAATGATAATGAAGACACAAATTATCAAAACCTGTGGGATACTGCAAAGGCAGTCCTAAGAGGGAAATTTATAGCATTGGAAGCCTTCATCAAGAAAACAGAAAAAGGAAGCCAACAACTTAATGGATCATCTCAAGCAACTGGAAAAGGAAGAACATTATAACCCCAAACCCAGCAGGAGAAAAGAAATAACCAAAATTAGGGAAGAATTGAATGAAATTGAAAACAAAAGAATCATTCAGAAGATCAATGAAAGAAAAAGTTGATTTTTTTGGAAAGATTAACAAAATTGATAAACCTTTGCCCAGCCTAACCAGAAATAGAAATGTAAAATCTCTAATATCATCTATCAGAAATAATAAAGGAGAAATAACAACAGACACTTCAGAAATTCAAAAAATCCTCATGATTAGTACAATAATCTCTATTCCCAGAAATATGAAAATCTGAAGGAAATGGACCAATACCTGGAAGCTTACCACCTTCCTAGACTCAACCAGAAAGAATTAGAAATCTTGAATAGAACTATATCACTATATCAACCACTGAAATAGCATCAACAATAAGAAATATCCCTAAAAATAAAAGTCCAGGACCAGATGGCTTCACATCCAAATTCTATCAAACCTTTCAAGGGGAACTAATACCTATATTATACAACCTTTTCCAAAGCATAGAAAAAGAAGGAATACTTCCCAACACATTCTATGAAGCAAATATCACCCTGATACCCATACCAGGAAAGGATCCAACAAAGAAAGAAAATTATAGACTAATATCATTAATATATCAATGCAAAAATATTCAATAAGATCTTAGCAAACAGAATTCAACAAGACATCAAAAAAATTATACACAGTGATAATGTTGGTTTTATTCCAGGTTTACAGAGTTGGTTCAACATACACAAATATATAAATATAATACATTACATCAATAAAATTAAAAACAAAGACCATACGATTTTCTCAATTGGTGCAGAGCCTTTTATAATATCCAGCATCCTTTCATGATCAGAATTCTTAAGAATATAAGCATAGAAGGGACATTTCTTAAACTGAAAGAGGCCATCTACAGCAAACCCAGAGCCAATATCATATTGAATGGTTAAAAACATTTCCACTCAGATCAGGAATGAGGCAAGGATGTCCACTGTCTCCACTGCTATTTAGCATAGTAATGGAAGTCTTAGCTAGTCTTAGCTATCACAATCAGGCAAGAGAAAGCAATCAAGGGTATCCAAATAGGGTCAGGGGAGATCAAACTCTCACTCTTTGCTGATGACATGATCTTCTACCTGGAAAATCCTAGGGACTCAACTTTAAAACTCTTAGAAGTGATCAAGGAATACAACAGTGTCTCAGGAGACAAAATCTATGCTTACAAATCAGTAGCTTTTATATACGCCAACAATAGTCAAGCTGAAAAAGCAATAAAACTCTATTCCTTTTACAATAGTGCCAAAGAAGATAAAATATCTGGGAATTTACCTAACAAAGGAAGTGAAAGATCTCTATAAAGAGAACTATGAAATTCTGAGAAAAGAAATAGCTGAAGATATTAACAAATGGAAAAACATACCATGCTCATGGCTGGGAAGAATCAACATTGTTAAAATATCCATACTACCTAAAGCAATCTACAAGACTTAATGTAATCCTTATTAAAGCACCTCTGTCATACTTTAAAGAACTTGAAAAAATAGTACTTCATTTTATATGAAATCAGAAAAAACCTCAAATAGCTAAGACATTAATCAGGAGGTATCACTTTAGCAAACTTCAGGCAATACTATAAATCTATAGTGATCAAAACAGCATGGTACTGGTACAAAAACAGTAGTAGATGTGTGGAACAGAATAGAGAACCAAGAGATGAACCCAGCTACTTGTCATCATTTGATCTTGAACAAGCCTATCAAAAATATTCAGTGGAGGAAAGACTCCCTATTTAACAAATGGTGCTGGGTGAACTGGCTAGCAACCTATAGAAGACTGAAACTGGACCCTCACCTTTCACCATTAACAAAAATTGATTCTCACTGGATAAAATAATTAAACTTAAGACATGAAACTATAAAAATACTAAAATATCATGCAGGGAAAACACTTGAAGAAATTGGCCTGGGAGAATATTTTATGAGGAGGAACCCCTGAGCAATTGAAGCAATACCAAAAATACATTTGATCTGGTCAAACTAAAAAGTTTTTGCACAGCCAAGACAGTAAGTAAAGCAAACAGACAACCTTCAGAATGGGAGAAGATTTTTGCAGGTTGTACTTCCAACAAAGGTCTGATAACCAGAATCTACAGAGAACTCAAACTAATCAATAAGAAAAGAATAAATATCCCAATTTCTATGTGGGCAAGAGAGTTGAACAGAAACGTCTCTGATGAAAACAGGTGCGTGGCCTACAAATACATTAAAAAAATGCTCATCATCCTTAATCATCAGAGAATTGCAAATCAAAATCACTTTGAGATGTCATCTAACTCCAGTAAGATTAGCCCACATTACAAAATCCCCAAACTAAAGATGTTGGCATGGATGTAGAGAGAAGGGAACACTTCTACACTACTGGTAGGAATGAAAGCTAATACCTTTTTGGGAAGAGATTTAGAGAACACTCAAGGAACTAAAGGTAGACCCACTGTTCAATCCTACAATTCCTCTACTAGATATATACCCAGATGATCAAAAATTATTTTACAACAAAGACATTTGTACCAGAATGTTTATTTCAGCCCAATTCATAATAGCCAAGACATGGAAACAGCTCAAGTGCCCATCGACCCATGAATGGATTAACAAATTGTGGTATATGTACACCATGGAATACTACACAGCCATAAAAAAGATGGAGACTTCACATCTTTTATGTTTACCTGGATGGAGCTGAAACATATTCTTCTTAGTAAAGTATCTCAAGAATGGAAAAGAATGTATCCAATGTACTCAATATATAACCACCTATACACACACATGAATGGCAAAACATAACTACAGTCCAGAAAGGAGAAGGGAAGAAGAGAGAGATGGTAGGGGTATATAGGAGAAGGGACGGTATTTGGGGGGACTTCACCTAATATGTATTACGTAATGATACATTTCAAAACTATTAAGAAATGTGTTTGTGATGTATGTGTTACTTAGTTAAATGTAAACATTTCACATTGTATATTGAAGCAGTACCCTGAATCCCATATATGCATCAATGTACAAAGTTATGATTTAATAAAAAATAATTTTAAAAACCAAAATAATTAGATAACCATTTTTTGATATTGTTAAGAAAATTTTTAAGATTGGCCAGAAAATTGCTATGTTTTTTGTAGTTTTGATCTTTTTGTAAATATAAATAATTTTTTTTAAACCACCAGCTGTTGACTCAGTGGCTAGGGCACCAGCCACATACGACAGAGCTGGCATGTTCAAACCCAGCACAGGCCTGCCAAACAACAATGACAACTACAAAAAAAATAGCTGGGCATTGTGGGGGGCACCTGTAATCCCAGCTACTTGCTACTGAGACAAGAGAAGCACTTATGCCCAAGAGTTTGAGGTTGCTGTGAGCTGTGATGCCACAGCAATCTACAATGGATGACATAGTGAGCCTCTGTCTCAAAATAAATTAATTAATTAATTAATTAATCCACCTGCTGTAAAGTAGTAATTATAGAGAAATAAATAAATAAATAGTGACTAAATTTTATTAAGCAAAGAGGAGTAGGAGACACAGAGAGACAAAAATTTTCAAAGGGTAAAGAAGGCCTGAATGTAGGGAGCCTCTGAGTATTTTCCCCTGTGGTGCCAAACGTTGTTAAGGTGCTGAAAAAGTTTAAGTTAAAGGTATCCTTTTCAGGCTATTGAGAGGCATTATTGAGTTTGTATTGAGGCCCAGCCATGTTACAGAATAGAATAAGTTGCTCAGGCTAGGTATTGGGCATGAGGGGAAGGGTATTTAGGCTGCAGAGAAGGTAGGGTGAGGACAAGGACTTTCAGGGTAGGCATCAAGAAGAGAGAGGACATCCTTAATTTTAGTGTGACTATCCTGAGGTGTGAGGGGACAGTATTTAATCCAGATATCCTTATAGTTAGAGAAAGTCAGGGAGTGGGGCCCAGGGCCCAGCAGAGAAGAATTTCTAGCACAGAAATTGGAGTTGGTATGTAAGGGAGTGAGTGGATGTTTTCTAAAAATGTTTGGAACACTTTGACTATTCTGTTGGTGTTGGCTAAAGTGGTGGGATAATTTTTTTTTTTTGCAGTTTTTTTGGCTGGGGCTGGGTTTGAACCCGCTACCTCTGGCACATGGGGCCAGCGCCCTACTCCTTTGAGCTACAGGCGCCACACTATGGTGGGATAATTTTTAATTAGGGTGTCTTTTTGGTCAGAGAAGTAGGCGCCTTTCTTTTTGTAGTAGGTTAAGTGTATAGGGAATATGTTTTACATCAGGTAAATTTAGCAACCTTAAGATAAAGATGATGAGGACTGGTTTAGAAAAGATTGCGTTTAGTTATTACTGAAGTGTCACATCAAGAAGTTTAAAAGGACTAAAGTGGGTATTAGAGTGAGGAAGAAGGCAGTGCTAACTAAAGAGCTAAGTCTTGTTGTTATGAGAAATCTGAGAAGTCTTCCTGGAGGTAAAGGTCTCAGAGAAGTGTGAAAAGGTTTTTGACAGTTAGAGGAGGATTAAGAGTAATCACAGATAAGACTAATCATATAGCTATCCCGAGCAAGTTGATATCTTATAGTCTGGCTGTTGTAAATTAAGTTCTGGAATGTAATGTAAATTAAAAGGAACCATTTGTTAAGAAATTGCCTAGCTACCATAAGAGCCAAACACAGTAGTGTCAATTAAAAAAGATAAGTGGCTATTGTTTTAAAAAGTCAAAGATAATGCCCCCCCTTTTTTTTTCCAGTTTCAAATGAGTAACTGACCTTGAGTCTCCTTCTGAGTGCTACTATCTTATTTCAAAGACACCCATAATTTAGCAACCACTGTTTTTAGTAGGCAAAAAGATAGACAGTTAGCAACCACTGTTTTTAGTAGGCAAAAAGATAGACAGTTAAACTCTGCATTTTAATATTTTATCATGGCAGATTAACCCAGAATTTTGAACTTTTGATGCATTTACTCAATAGTTTAAACACATGTACAATAATAGAAATCTAAGAGGCTTCAAACATAATTTCTATAAGCTGAGAACAGAAAACTTAGTTGTTTTAAGGTTGTGTATAAAGTCTCAGTTGATTCTCCAAGACTTTGTGAAAGGAAGCCTGTGGTGTTAAAGGAATTAGATGTTTGATTTAATCTGAAGATTTTATTTAAATAGTGGGATAGGGCAATTCTCCAGCATGTAGAGAAGCTGTGGAATACATAGATGGTTGTATTTTACCTTTTACTCCAATGATGTAGATAGGAGAGGGAAACAGAGGTCCCCAAAATGTAGGGAGAACAGAAGTGGCTTTGCTATTATTAAAATCAATTTGTTTACCTGTAACAGAGAGAGGCTTATTCCAAGACTGCGATCTGTCAAACTAAAGTAGTCCTAGAGCAGCAGTTCTCAACCTGTGGGTTGCAACACTTTTTTAACGATGACAATGCATTGCGGCATTAGGAAGATTGAGAACCACTGTCCTAGAGGGTCCATGGGTATGGAGGACACTGCCTCAGGGGATTCTGCCAGTGAGTTCCACTCCCTGAGGCATTTCTCTCCAGAGACCCAGGTGGCTGTAGAGGAAACAGGGTGCGGTCCCCAGAGCAGAGCAAGGGCTTTCTTGAAGTCTCCTGCCAGAGCCTCAAGCACAACTCTGAGAGATTTTTATGTTATTAGCCACCATTTGAAAAGCTTCTTTCTGCTCTTGGGGCCTACTGCCAGCCCCACCTCTCCTCCTTTCTCTGTTTCTCCATATGGTTATCAAAAGAGTTTTAAAGGCCGGGTTTGAAATTCCATTTGTGGAATCTGAGGGTTTTTTTTATGAAGTTTTGGAGTTTGTACCCAATATCAGGGGCCAACTGAGAGATGAAGTACACTGCCAGGATAGAATGTCCTTCCCTAGGGCCAGGATTTTAATTGGAAATGAGAGAGTAGAAATAAGACACCTTATTTGGAAAGTGAAAACAGTAAGAGCTGCAGACTGTAGATCAGAAAGTCCAGCAATCTTAAAGATAAGTCTAGGATCTTCCTGACTGGTTTATCAAAATGTTAGGTGTGGAGGAACCAGGTGTCAGGCCCCTGTGTTCCCAGGTTCTTGGTCCTCAGTGCTGAGTCAATGAAATGAACGAGCAAAGTAGGTATAAGCAAGCAAAGTGACAAAGGTTTTGAAAGATTAATCTATAGTACATTCCAAAGAAGGAATGGGGAAGCCTCCACGAGTGGAGGAGAAAAGAAGCCAGATGGAGAGGCTGGGTGTAGGAATTGGGTACTTAATGAAGGCAGAAGGTTTGAGAGGTGGGGGTACATAGGAGGGAGGCAGAATGGCCTGTAGGGTCAAAGTCAGAGTCAGAAATGGAAGGTTAAGTGGCAGCTGTTCCTTGAGAAGGAGAATTTGAAAGGTGGCGCAGGTCTGCCAGAGCAAAGGATGATCTTAAAGGAAGAAGACAGCTTGAAGATAGGAGACCCCAGACCACTTGCCATTGGGGTTATAAAACTTTTAAGATTTTTGAGAATGTTTACATTGAAAGTACCATTTTCAGGTTATTAGTTTCCATTTTCTAATTTGTATTGGAGCTAGGCAGTGTTGCAGAGGAATGTTAATCCTTTCAATTTGGTGTCTCCTTTTAGACCCAGCATGCCTAGATTTTTGAGGAGACTCCTCAGTGGCAAGTCTCGGGAGGGAACTGAATAGTAACTGCCCACAGCATGTAAGGTAAGGAGGAAGAAAAATGGGGTAGAGACTCACCAGCAGAGAGGCAGGTGTCCCCAAGTCACCCATGGAGCCAGATGAACAGATGGAGTCTGGAGTCCCAAACTTGTCCCTTAAGAATCTCCAAGAGAAAGTGTTCGAAGGACAGAGGCCAGTGTCCCAGGTCCTGAGGGAAATCCTGACCCAGTGATAGGATTTTGGGAGAAGTGAATGGATGGATGTGGAAGAGGAGATCCTGGAGGAGGAGGAGGAACCCCTTCCTCCAATTTATCGAGTCTTAATAAATTAGTGTGTGGTGGTAGTCATTAGGTGGGGCCCAGCAAGGTTCCAGGGTGGTCCCTAGATGGATCTCACTGCCTCTTTGCCTCACCAATGCACCATAAAGATGAGAAGTTTAGGGATAGTATCTGGGTGATAATCTGCAAGAAGGAGAAGAGGCCAGTGCCAGGATTAAGGAAAGGCTTTATTAGAAAAGAACAGAATGGAGTCTGACCAAGAGTCAGCTCAGTCTCACATAGTTTCAAGGGCTTTTTTATTTGTGTAGTTAGAATGCAGGAGGGAGTTGCCGTGATCATGCAGTTTGGTTTCTGGCCTGCTTATCTCTCAATCAGTATGGCTTTACTCTTGTCAGGGTTGTGAGGATTCCTTCTCCACAATTAGGACATTGCCACTTCCTATCAGATCAGATCAGCTTGAAGCTTTACTGGTTAATTATAAAGAATATTACAAAGGATACAGATGGAAGAG
The DNA here is from genome assembly GCA_963574575.1 of Galagoides demidoff. NCBI lineage: Eukaryota > Metazoa > Chordata > Mammalia > Primates > Galagidae > Galagoides > Galagoides demidoff. Next base: position 8,629 of record CAUYQV010021011.1, read on the forward strand.
ATACAGAGGGCGAGGTATGTGGGAAAGGGTGTTGGAGCTTCCACGCCCTCTCCTAGTGTACCACCCTCCAGGATCCTCCATGTGTTCAGCTATTGGGAAATTCCCAAACCCAGTACTTTTGGGGGTTTTATGGAAGCTTTTTTTTTTTTCTTTTTTCTTTTGTTTTTGGAGACAGAGTATCATTTTGTCACCCTTGGGAGAGTGCTATCGCATCATAGCTCATAGCAACCTGAAACGCTTGGGCTCAAGCTATTCTCTTGCCTCAGCCTCCCAAGTAGCTGGAACTACAGGCTAAAAATAGCTACCACAATGCCTGGCTATTTTTAGAGACAAGGTCTCACTCTGGCTCAGGCTGGTCTCAAACCTGCGAGCTCAGCAATCCACCCACCTTGGCCTCCCAGAGTGCTAGGATTACAGGCATGAGCCATGGTGCCCAGCTCTTGAGGAAGCTTTTACATAACCATGATTGATTAAATCATTGGCCCATTGGTGATCAATTTAACCTTCAGCCCCTCTCTCCTCTCCAGAGGTTGGCCTATTAATTCTCACCATAACACAGTGAAGTAGGTGTTATCCTTATTTTATGCATGGGGAAACTAGAACAGACAGAATTTCATAACTTGCCAGAAGGCAGGGCATGGTCCTAGCACTCTGGGAGGCTGAGGTGAGTGGATTGGTTGAGCTCAGGGACCCCATCTCTACTAAAAAAAAAGATAGAAAAAACTAGCCAGGTGTAGTGGTACACACCTGTAGTCCCAGCTACTTGAAAGGCTGAGGCAAGACGATTGAGATTGCTGTGAGCTAGGGTGCCACAGCACTCTACCTAGGGCAACAGAGTAAGATTCTGTTTCAAAAATAAAAAATAAAAAGAAACTTGCCAGAAGTATTGCAATATGGCTAAAAGGGAGAAGAACCAGGATTTGCATCAATGCATTGAAGCTCCACTAAGCTAAATAGCATTCTACTTTTTTCCAACAGCTGTATAGTATCCTTTTATATAGATATACTCTCTTTTATTTATTTACTCAGTCCCCTACTGTGAACATTTATGGTTTTCCCAGTCTTAGGCTAGTACAGACAACCCTGCCTTGAATAAACAAATATATAACATCATCCCATTAGTGTGAAAGTATATCTAAAGGAAAACTTCATAGAAGTAGGATTTCTGGGGCTAAAGGCACACATAATGTTGATAATTATTGCTAAATTACCCTCTTTAGCTGATAAATCAATTTATACCCACACTAACAATGTCGCGAGATGTCTGTTCTGCAGCCTCACCAAATCAGTATGTCTCAAATGTTTGTACATTTGGCTGTATGACAAATAATGGATGGTATATTATTGTAGTTAAAATAGCCATTTCACTTACTATGCATTGGGCTGGGAATTTTCAAAATACATTTATGGGCATTTTTTTTTTTTTGAAACAGAGTCTCACTATGCTACCCTCAGTAGAGTGCTGGGGCATCACAGCTCAGAGCAACCTCTAACTCTTGGGCTTCAGCAATTCTCTTGCCTCCCATGTAGCTGAGACTATAGATGCCTGCCACAATACCTAGCTATTTTTTTGTTGCAGTTGTCATTGTTGTTTCACTGGCCCAGGCTGGGCTCGAAACCCGCCAGCCTTGGCGCATGTGGCTGTCACCCTAATACTTGTGCTGAGCCTATTTATTGTGTATTTTATTTCCTGTGAACCTTTGGGGCATACCTATAGCAGAGACTAACTAGTGGTTCTTCAATTCCATTTTCTTTTCTTCCTGGAGTAGCTCAGTTTCCTTACAGCTAACTATGGCTAGTGGGCTGAGTCCTGGGCAATGGAAGATAGGCCTAAGAGATGTACAATGTTGACATGCGTGACTCATACAAGCCTCCTTATAAGATCCTCCTACTCCCTTTACCTATCTGCTGGCAAAATATTGACCCACAGAGTGACCCATGAAGTTAAGTACTGAAAGGGACAGGCTTCTGTCAGTCTAGTTCTTGAATTTTTTTCAAAAGAACAGGCAGCCCTCTGTAGTTCTGCTTCTATTTGGAATTTATATGGGTAAGAAAAATGTTGATGGTTTCAGGCCACTAAGATTTTGGAGATCGTCCCTTATAACAGCTACTGTTATCAAAAACAATAGAGGAGCATTGATTCCTTTTTTCATAAAATGAATCAATTGAAGATATTTTCTTATTAGGGAAAGTAGCCCTTTGTGACATGTGTAATAAATAATTTTAAGCTTTTTTTTTGAGACAGAATCTCATTATGTCACCCTTGTAGAGTGCTGTAGCATCACAGATCACAGCAACCTCAAACTCTTGGGCTTAAGTGATTCTCCTGCCTCAGCTCCCAAGTAACTGGAATTATAGGCACCCACCACAATGCCTGGCTTTTTTTTTTTTAATTGTAGTTGTCATCGTTGTTTAGCAGGCCTGGGCCTAGTTCAAACCCACCAGCCCTGGTATATGTGGCTGGCGCCCTAACCTCTGAGCTATGGGTGCCAAGCCACGCTTTGTTTTTTGAGTTTTAACTTTGCTTTAGGTATATTTAGTTTGGTGAGTCTTTTTACAAGCGTCTGACAATTAACCTCATGAACTCATTCTAGAAAAAGTGCTACATACTTTATTGCTGAATATCATTACATTCACCTTCAAAATAATTGGGAAGCTATGCACTTTCCAGGCTAGGACACCAGTACCTAGTCCACCCTTCAAAGCAATTTTTTTTCTTTTTTTTTTTTTTCTTCAAAGCAATTTTGAACTCTTTTTCCTGCAATGGCTATCCAAGCTGTTGTGGTATTATCTTGATATTCTGAATGTCATCAAAATGTCTTCCTTTCAATATTTTCTTTATCTTCAGGTAAAGAAAAAAGTCATTGAGTTCCAGATCAGGTGAGTAACGAGGGTTTTCCAATACAGTTATTTGTTTCCTTGCTAAAAACTCCCTCATAGATAGTGTCATGTGAGCTGGTGTGTTGTTGTGATGCAAGAGCCATGAGTTGTTGGCAAATATTTTCAGTTAAGATTTTCCTGTTTCTCTATCAATATTTTACTTGATTTTCTATGCTTCTTATAGTAAGCTGACCATTTTGACATACAATTCAAGCAAAGTTTTGCAGTTTTTTCATCAGTTCTGCTTATTACTGGGCTTCCCTGTCTTCTCTTCATCAGTGATACTTTCTCTCCACTCAGAAAAAAAATATTTAATCCATTTGTGCACTGCCATATTCTTCATGGCATTATCCACATAAACTTGGATAGGGATAAACATCTTGGAATATGTTTATTCCAAAATATAGGATAAACATGTCTCTGACTTCACTCCACTCTTGCAAAGTTTAAGAAGAAATTTATGAATATTTGTTCATTGCTCTACTTTAAGTTCCAACATTCTTGCAATGGCACATAAAAACACACAATAATAATGAATGCCACTCAGCAAGACATCACCACACACCTACATGAACACAACTGTGAGACTGATATGCCAAGGTTATGAAACCTTACTGAGTTGTTTGTACAGTGCTACCAATGTAAGCACACAGTGGCAAGTTCATGTTAATTGTCAGATCTCGTATTAAAGTGGTCTTTTTTTTAGAAAACTTTTATAGAAAAATTGAGTAGATAGCATAAAGTGTGGCTCAACTTTTTACTTTGATTATCATTCTTTTGAAAAATAATAGTTTAAAATTAATTGTTAAATATGCATAAAATAAATTTACCATTTTAACCATTTAAGTGCACACTGTTCAGTGGCATTAAGTATATTCACATTATTGTGCAACTATCTCTACTGAAAATAGAAAAACTAACTGGGCATAGTGGTGGGTGCGTGTAGTTCCAGCCACTGGGAAGGTTGAGGCAAGAGAATCACTTGAGCCCAGGAGTTTGAGGTTGTTGTGAGCTATGACACCACAGCACTCTATCCTGGGGCAACAGAGTGAGGTTCTCTCTCAAAAAAATATAATAATTTTTCAAAAATTGTGTAGAGATACAATCTTGCTATGTTGCTCAAGCTGTTCTAAAAATCTTGGCCTCAAGTGATACTCCCACCTTGGCCTAACAAAGTGCTGGGATTATACGGAAGCCATTGCACCAGGCCCAATCAGGTTATTTAGGTATTTATCACCTCAAATATTTATTATTTCCTTGTTTTGGAAACATTTCAAGCTTCTCTTCTAGCTATTTTGAAATGCATAATAAATTATTATTGTCTATAGTCACTCTACTATGCTATCAAATGCTAGAACCTATACCCTGAATATTCATTATAAATACTTTTATTTGTCTTAATATACTCAAGTTTATCACTTTTCCCTTTTATGAATTCTGGGTTGGTGACATACCTAGAGAGACCCTGTTTAGTCCCAAATTATATGTAAAACTCTCTTGGGAAGTCTCATCTAAGTTGTTTCATCATGAATGAATGATGACTTTTACCAAATTTTCTTTTGTATCTATTGAGATGATTATATTAGGCTTCCTCTTTCCTTTAATCTGTTAAGGTGGTGAATTGCATTCCTAAACCAACCTTGCTTTTCTAGAATAAATATGACTTGGTTACAATATGGTATCATTTCTATATATAGTATAACCTCTGTAAGTTGACCACCTGAGGGACTGTAACAAACTGATCAACATATGGAAGTGGCACTGATACATACTTGTGGTACATGTCTAATCTATGAAAATTAGGTTAACTTAAGATGGTGGGCAGCATAGAGAGGTGGTGAACTATGGAGGTTCTACTATATTGCTAGTCTTTTTTCAAGTATGTTGCTTAGTATATTTTCATCTTTATGTATGAGACAAATTGTCATTGCTGAGTTTTTGTATCAAGGTATGCTTCATAAAACACAAGAGACAAGTGTACACTTTTATAGTCTCTAAAAAAGGTATGCTGTATTTCAATTATGTAATGTGTAACTATTGACAAAACTCATTTATGAAGCCATCTGGGTCTAGGGATTCTGTCAAAATAATTTAATCACTTATTACATTTATTTCATAGGTAGAGTTCACATCATGTTTTAACATCTCTCAATTTTAAGTTGTATTTTACTATTTGTCCAATTCTTCTCAATTTTTTAATTTATTGGCTTAAAGGTCTCTAGTGTTGTCCCACATTTTTGATCTCTAATATCAGTAATTTTTCTTTGTATCTTTATAAATCTCACCAGAGGTTTATAAATTTTATAGACTTTTCGGGTGGCACCTGTGGCTCAAAGGGTAGGGCACCGGTCCCATATGCCAGAGGTGGCGGGTTCAAACCCAGCCCTGGCCAAAAACGGCAAAAAAAAAAAAAAAAAAATTATAGACTTTTCAAAGAACCAGTGAAATGCTTTGTTAAAATTCCCTATTGTGAGTTTGATTTCTCTCATTTATTTCTGTTTTTATCTTTAATGATGTTTTAGACTTCTATGTATTTATTTTTGTTTTTATCTATGTAATTTCTTGAGATGTATGCTTAGCTCACTTTTAGCCATTCTTCTTTTTCTAATAAATGTATTTAAGGATACAAATTTCTGCAAGAACAGGGTCCCTGTTTAGAAAAAGAAGAAAAATGAAAAAGATGTAAGTTTCCACTTAAGTTAGCTGCATTCCCTAGTTTGGTCTGTGATATTTGCATTGCCACCCAGTTTAGTGTATTTTATAATTTGCATCCAGATAATGTAAAGTCAGGCTATAAGTGAGAACTGATATACTCATGCTTTGTTTCAGTGAAGGGGTGCTTTACTGGCATCATCACCTTTGGTTAGCTCTGAGATTAGACTTTCAACTCTGTGCCACCAATGCACAGCTTAATTCTCCAGCTGTTTATTTTCAGGAAGGCTGTTCTGAGTAAATGCAGTTTGAAGTCCTCAGCTTACCCTTCAGGTCCGGATTTCCTTGAAGAGATCCAGTAATTCCTCACTGTTCTATTAGTACTAAGTTTATTCTTGAAAATTTCTTTTAATATTTCACCCAGGCTTTTGAGGTACTTTTACCTGGAACATTGGTCCTCATAATCTAATTAACCTTGATCAGAATTTGAAGCCTTCAGTTTTGGTACAGGCACAGAGGACAGTATGCATCACTGAGATCTATCTCATTTGTTATTTATTTATTCTACATTCCTATTAATTGTGCCCACTTTATCCGAGGGTGTGCATGTCAAGTCTCATACTGCCAATTTTTATGTATTTTTTTCTTGAATTTTCTGTACTTTTTCTTTATGTATGTTGATGATGTGTTCTGTCTTCCTAAGAAATCATACTCTTTCACAATGAAATGTGCACTTTATTACCTGCTTTATTGAACTCTAATCCTAATCAATTCTGATCTAATTTTAATTCACTCTGGCCTGATTTTATAATAAGATTTTGAATCACTTTTGTTCTTAATTGTCTGCATTTGTCTGGGATATCAGCTGGGCTAGGATAGGTAACAAAAAGATTGGAAAAGAGTAAGTCTAACTATCTCTGTTAACCAATTATATGCTCCTATACCTGGAAAACCCTAAAGACTCCTACAAAGACTCCTAGATTTGAATAAATAAGTGCGGTAAAGTATCAGGTTACAAAATCAGTAGTGCTGCTATACACCACTAGTGACCAAGCTGAGAATCAAATTGAGAACTAAATTACATATACAATAGCTGGAAAAAAATGAAAATATCTAGGAGTATACTTAATTAAGGAGGTAAAAGATATCTACAATGAGAGCTACAAAACACTGATGAAAGAAATCATAGAAGACACAGACAAAAGAAAAATCTCCCATGCTCATGGATTGGAAGAATTAACATTGTTAAAATGAGTATCAGGCCCAAAGTAATTTATAGGTTCAGTGCAATTCCTATTAAAATACCAATGTCATTTTTCACAGGTTTAGAATAAACAATCCAAAAATTCAAAAGGAACCAAAAAAGAGCCTGTATAGACAAAGCAATCCTTAGCAAAAAGAGAAAATCTAGAAGCATCACATTATCTGACTTCTGATTAAACTACAAGGCAACAGTAACCAAAAGAACATAGCACTGGTATGAACTCAGAAATAAAGTTAAATACTTAAAACCAACTGATCTTTGACAAAGCAGGCAAAAATATACACTGGGGAAAGAAGACCCTATTCAATAAATGGTGCTGGGGAAAGTGAATAACAACATACAGAAGAATGAAACTAGATCCCTATTGCTCACCATATACAAATTTAATTCAAGGTGAATTAAAGACTTAAACATAAGACCCAAAGCAATAAAAACCTAGGAAAACTCTTCTGGACAATGGCTTAGACAAAGAATTCATGAATAAGACCCAGAAGCAAAAGCAACAAAAGCAAAAATAAATAAATAGTACTTAACCAGACTAAAAACCTTCTGTATAGCAAAAGAAATAATTAACAGAGTAGATAAACAACCTACAGAATTAGAAAAATATTCATAAACTATACATCTGACAAAGGACTAATCTCCAGAATCTATGAGGAACTCAAATAAGTCAGCAAGAAAAAAACTAATAACCCTATTAAGAAATGGGCAAACAATATGAATAGACATTTTTCAATGCAAGATATGCAAATAGTCAACAACCTCATGAAAAAATGCTCTACATCACTAATCAGGGAAATGCAAATTAAAATCACAAAGAGATACCACCTTACTCCAGTCATTACTAAAAATTCAAAAAATGGGCTGGATATGGTGGTTTACACCTGTGATCCTAGAACTCTGTGAGACCAAGGCAGGTATATTGCTTCAGCTCAGGAGTTTGAGACCAGTCTGAACAAGAGCAAGACTCCGTCTCTACTAAAAATAGAAAAACCAGCCAGGCATCATGGTGGCGCCTATAGTCCCAGCTACTCTGGAGGCTGAGGCAAGAGGATCACTTGAGCCAAAGAGTTTGAGATTGTTGTGACCTATGACGCTGTGGCACTCTACAGAGGGCAACATAGCGAGACTCTGTCTCAAAATAAATAAGTAGTCAAAAAACAATAGATGTTGGCATGGATGCAGTGAAAAGGAAATGCCAGTTGTAGGAATGTAAATTAGTGCAACCTTTACGGAAAACAGTATAGAAATTTCTTAAATAACTGATAACAGATCTATCATTTAATACAAAAATCACACTATTGGATATCTACCCTAAGGAAAAGAAGTGAATATATCAAAAGTTTATATTATGTGCTATAATAAACATACAATTGTGTTTATTATAGCACAATTCACAATTACAAAGATATGGAATCAACCTAAATGCTTATCAACAGAGGAATGAGACAAAGAAAACATGGTATTTATACATCATGGAATACTAATCAGCCATAAAAATGATGAAATAGTGTCTTTTGCAGCAATTTGGATGGAGCTAGAGGCCATTTTTCACTATAGCAAAGCATAATGACTAAAATTAACAATAGCATATTGTGTATAAGTAGCTAAGAAAGTAAACTTCAAATGTTCTCAGCTCAAAAAAAAAGATTAGTTTTTAAAGTGATGCACATATTAATTAGTTTGATTTAATCATCCCACATTGTATGCATACTGTATAACATCACTTTGTACCAAACAAATATATATAATTATAGGCTCGGTGCCTGTAGCACAGTGGTTACATCACTGGCCCCATGCACCAAGGCTGGCAGGTTCAAATCTAGCCCAGGTCAGCTAAGCAACAATGACATCTGCAACAGAAAAATGGGCAGGTGTTGTGGTGGACGTCTGTGGTCCCGGCTGCTTGGGAGGCTGAGGCAGGAGAATGGCTTAAGCCCAAGTGTTTGAGGGTGCTGTGAGCTATGACGCCATGGTACTCTACCTAGGGTGACATAGTGAGACTCTGTCTAAAAACACACACACATATATATATATATATATATAATTATAGTTTATCAATTAATAATTTTTTTTTGAGACAGAGTTTCACTTTGTTGCCCTTGGTAGAGTGCCAAAGCGTCAAACCTCACAGTAACCTCAAACTCTTGGGCTCAAGAGATTCTCTTGCCTCAGCCTCCTGAGTAGCTGGGACTACAGGTACCCACCACAATGCCCAGTTATGAATTTATAATTTTTAAAAGTAAAATCAATTCAAATAAATTAACTTTGCCAATCTCTGTCTTTTTCTTTTTTTAGAGACAGGGTCTTGCTCTGTCACTTAGGATGAAGTGCAGTAGAGTGATCATAGCTCACTCATTGCAGCCTCAAACTTCTGGGTTTTAACCATTCTCTTGTTCCCACCTTGGGTAGACAGAACTATAGGCATGAGCCATGAAGCCTAGCTAACTTTTTTTTTCAAGGGATGCAGTGCAGACTCACTATCTTGTTCTGGGTGGCTTTCTCAGCTCAGGCGATCCTCCCACATTGGCCTCCCAAGAACTGGGATTATAGGTGTGAGCTAATGTGACTGGCCTCAATCTCAGTCTTTAACTGGTGTACTTAGAGAATTTACATTTAAAGTAAATATTAATATGTTAGGGTTACAACCAAAAATTATATTATTTGTTTTCTGTTCCCCAAGTTTCTCATTCCTGTGTTTCTTTTCTTTTTTTCCTCTTACTTTTCTTTGGGCTACTTGAATACATTTTAGAATTTCATTTTCATTCTTTTATCATGCTTTAGAGCATATCATCTTGTATCTTGTTTTAGTGGCTGCTCCAAGTGTGACAATATACATATACAACTATAACCACCATCTACAACTATTATTTAATGATTTTGCATGAAGTGTAGGAACCTGACTTATGTTAATATGAATGGGAATTGGGCTTTGATTAAAGTTTGCAGTTATCACCAGGATTCAAAGGCTGAAAATTCGTCTTATGTTCTTGTTTTTGTCTCTGCTTTGGATTTCTCTAAATATTTCTTCTCAAAGAAAGTTCTGTGCATTGCATCTCTTTCAGTTGTAATTTAGTATTATTTTACTAGAGCCTTCCAGGTGTGTTTGAAATGTGAAGTGAGCATTCTATATAATCTCCCACTTATTTATTTATTTTATATTTTTTCTAGAGATGGTCTCACTCTATTCCCTCAGGCTACTGTGTCATGGCATCAGCCTAGTTGACAGCAACCTCAAACTCTTGGGCTTAAACTGAGGCATGAGAGTAAAAGCAGAACTAAAGATCTGTCCTAGCCACCCTGTGTTAGCCAAGCTGCATATGTCTCTGCTATCTGTATGCCCCTCTCTTGACATGTGCTGGGCCTAGACTATAACCTAGTTACTTCCTTAGGCTTCCATTGCCTTTGAGGGCAGGTAGCCCGACCGTCTCAAGGGTGCGGGCAAATCTGACCTTCCCTTTGAGTCCCAGGACCTTAACGACCATCATGTCTCTCACAGTTTTCTGACTCTCACGTGTGCCCTAGCCCTGAAAAATGTATAAAAGAAAGACAGGAAATTCAGGCGGAGGGGGGCTCTGTTTTTGAGACACTAGTCTGTCAAGTCTCCTGGCTGGAGATATAAAGCCGCTTCCTCTTCTAATGGGTGACTGGAGTCATCTGTCTGCGTTGGTTTCTTGCTACATTTCTTGGTTCTCTGACTGGGAAGCGAGGTTTGGTGGCAAACCATGCAGCCAGATTCTTCAGGTCAGGTTCTTCCCACCCAGTGGATCACCGCCATGGGGAACTCCAGTTGGTTTGTTGACACAGTCCTCAGAGCACTCCTGGGACTGATTCTCCCAGAGGAATGTCTCATTGAGACTGAGCTGACGAGGTCCCTATGGTAGGTCACTGCAGAGGCTGAGCACCAGAAAGGAACCGGTAACAGGTGGTGCCAGGACATTCAGAGTAAGGTAGGATCCATTAGGGGCCCACTATAGTTTTAATGGAAGAGGGAGTCTGATCAACCCCTTGGGCATTAGATTGCCAGCAGGCGAGAGGTGTGTGAAAGAGTGTGGTGTGAGTGTGCATCTTGGGAGGGAGACCTTGGGTGGAAATGGGGAACAAGCAAGGGAAACCCACCCCACTGGTTACCATGTTGAAGAACTTTAAGAAGGGATTTGTAGGTGACTATGGTGCCAGGAAAGCTAAAAAGTCTTTGTGAGTGGGAATGGCTCTCCTTTGGGGTTGGATGGCTGTCAGAGGGAAGTTTAGAGAGGTCCCTAGTGTCTAAGGTATGGCAAAGAGTCACTGGAAAGGGAGGTCACCCTGACCAGTTTCCACACATAGACACCTGGCTACAGATAGTAGTGAACCCACCACCTTGGTTGAGAAGGTAGGTCACGACAGTGCTGGTAACACAGGGACAGGAAGGGAAAGTGCTTTCTACCTGACCTAGAGTAGTGGTGCCAAAGATATTGGCAGATCCTGTGTGGGAGGACCCCTGAGATGAAGCTCCACTACCCCCGTACAGAGAAATTGCAGGCCCTACAGCACCTGAGGAGCCAATTCCTCCTCAAAAGCAGACTGAATCACACCCAGCACAGCCAGGCACCCCTTGAGCAAAGAAAGGAAAGGTCCCATAAGGTCTGCCTCCCTTAGCAACTCAACTAAGGCCTAAACCAGGAGTCCAAATGCCCCTCAGAGAGACTAGACGCACAGGAGTGGATGAGAACAGGTACGTGGTCGAACGGAGAATAATGGCATATCAGCCATTCACGACTGCAGACTTATTAAATTGGAGGCATCACACTCCTTCTTACACAGAGACACCTCAGGCTCTGGTCAATTTGATGCAGACCATTTTTCAGATTCATAACCCTGCATGGGCAGATTGCCATCAGTTGCTTATGACCCTCTTTAACGTGGACAAGAGATGCCCTGTGATTCAGGCCACTTCTAACTGGCTAGGGTAGAATGCCCCATATGGGTTCCAAAACCCTCAGAAGTATGTCCGGATCCAGCTTCCTGGAGAGGACCCCCAGTGGAACCCAAAGGTGGCAGAGGACAGGGCACATCTAACCTGGTACTGGGAAGCATTGTTGCACGGGCTGGAGAAAGGGACACAGAAAACTACCAATTTGGCCCAAATAAATGAGGTCCTCAAAGGAAAGACTGAGAGCCCAGGTCAGTTCTATGAGAGGTTATGTGAGGCATTTCGAATGTACACTCCTTTCAACCCTGAGAGCCCTGAGGACCAGAGGATGGCTAATATGGCCTTAGTTAGCCAAAGCTCTGAGGATATATGGCAAAAACTGCAGAAGCAGGAGGGGTTTGCAGGTATGAACACCTCGCAGCTTCTTGAAATAATCCAGGTCTTTGTGAACCAGGAAACAGTAAGCAGTAGAGAGGAAGATAGGCGCATGAAACGGAGGGCCAATCTTATAGCTGCAGCTCTGAAAGGCATGAGGGGAGGACCCCCTCCCTTTCAAAGAGGACAGGGTCAAGGAGTATGAGGAAGTTGAGGTCTTCAGGTAAAAGGGCCCCCCTTGCAAAGAGATCAGTGTGCCATTTGCTGAGAGACAGGGCATTGGAAGAACAAGTGTCCCCAGAGGCAAGGAAATGTGGAAAATCCTGGGAGAGAGGCAACAGACCCAGAAAAGCAGGAAGCCCTCTACAACTTAGTGGGAGAGGCCCTGCTAGACTGAAGGGGACTGGACTCAGCCTCCCCCAGAGAGTCCATGGTCTGAGTGAGGATTGGGGGCAAGGACATTGACTTTCTAATTGATACTGGGGAGAACACTTGGTGGTCACACAGTCAATAGCCCCTCTCACAGACTACAGAATTGACATCATAGGAATGACTAGAGCCGCTACTGAACAAGTCTTTTGTCTCACTGGGAAGTGTTCTATAGGAGGCCACTAGAACACCCTACTCTGGAGGGCTGTGCTTGAGGCACAGACTGCCTATTATGACATCTAGAGTTATGTGGCTATAAAGTGTCTAAGTGAAAGGCCCAGATCTGCCAACATCAAGTATGTTATCTAGGATTTTCTATCCAGCAGGGGTAGAGGTATCTAGGCATGAAATGGAGGCAGATCATTAATCGCCTCCCCACCCCCACAAGCCAAAAGCAGATTCAGGAATTCCTAGGCATAGTCAGTTTCTGTCGTCTTTGGATCCCCAAGTTTGCCATCTTGGCTAAGCCCTTGTATGAGGCAACTAAAGGAGAGGAAGAAGAACCTTTACTTAGAATGGGGAAGAGAACAGGAACATGCCTTCTTTCAGCTAAAGATGAGGCTGATAAATACACCTGCATTGGGGCTACCAGGCTGGGCCAAGCCCTTCACTCTGTATATCTCAGAGAGAGGAAAGATGTCTGTAGGTGTGTTAACCCAGCTGGTTGGGTCCTGGCCAAGGCCTGTAACTTACCTCTCTAAGCAGTTGGATGGAGTGGCAAAAGGATGGCCACTCTGCTTATGGGCTCTGGCCACTACTGCGCTCCTTGTACAAGAAGCCAATAAGCTGACTTCAGGGCAGGATCTCAGAGTGAAAGTACCCCACTCTGTTGTCACTTTGATGAACACAAAGGGACATTTCTGGCTTTCTAATACAAGACTAAGTACCAAAGCTCATTGTGTGGCAATCCACGCATAACAGTGGAAGTATGTAACACCCTGAACCCAGCTACGCTCCTTCCAGCCAGTGGAAGAGAAACTGAACATGACTGTGTGGAAGTTATAAATAATGTGTACTCTAACAGACCTGACCTGCATGACCAGCCTTGGACAGATGCAGACTAGTATGTTGATGGAAGCAGTTATGTGACTGTGCAAGGTGAACAGCAGGCTGGGTATGCAGTGGTCACCTTAACAGAGACTGTGGAGGCTAAGCCCCAAAGAACATCAGCTCAGAAGGCTGAGTTAATTGCCTTGACCCGAACCTTAGAACTAAGCCAAGGAAAGAGTGTAAATATTTACACCGACTCCAAGTATGCCTTTCTGACTCTCCAAGTTCACAGGACATTATACAAGGAAAAGGGACATTTAAACTCTGGGAGAAAGGATGTTAAGTATCAATAGGAGATACTTCAGTTGCTAGAGGCAGTATGGAAACCTCAGAAAGTGGCAGTAATGCACTGTTGTGGGCATCAGAGAGATGCTTCCACCATCACTAAGGGGAATACCAGAGCTGACACTGAGGCCAAGAGGGCTACCTCCCAGCCGTACCAGGCATCAAGAGTGGCTCCCCTCATCCCATGGGTTCCACAGCTCACCCCAATCTACTCCCGGGAGGAGAAGGAATGGTTGGCAGCGGAGGGGAGCCAGGAAGCGGAGGGAGGATGGATAAAGATGCCTGACAGACAAGTAGCTTCTAGGAGCTATTGTGGTAATGGCAGTACACGAGAGCACACATCTGGGACAGGAGTCCCTGGTGAAGTTGCTGGACCAGTACTTCTACATCTCTCACCTGGCAGCCCTGGCCAAAGCCGTCAGCTGACAATGTGTCACCTGCAGCCAATTCAACACTTGCCAAGGACCAATAGTATCCCCAGGAATCCAGTCATATGGAGCAATGCCCTTTGAGGACTTCCAGGTAGACTTTACTGAAATGCCCAGGTGTAAAGGGAAGAAGTACTTACTGGTGATGGTGTGCACCTATTCCGGATGGTTAGAAGCATATCCTACCTGCAATGAGAAGGTGCAAGAAGTCACCCGAGCACTCTTGAGAGACATTATACCACTGTTTGGGCTCCCACTACAAATTGGGCCAGACAACCGGCCAGCATTCATCACCAAATTGGTCCAGAAGACCGCTAAAATCCTTGGCATCACCTGGAAACTCCACATAGCCTACCCCCCACAAAGCTCAAAGGTGGAACACATGAATAGAACTATCAAAACAAGTTTAGGGAAAGTATGCCAGGAGACAAACTTAGTGGGTAAGTGCCCTGCCCTTGGTGTTATTTAAGATTAGATGTACTCCCACTAAGAGGACAGGATTCTTGCCGTATGAGGTCTTGAATCATAGGCCACCCCCCCTTACTGCGGAGCTTGTCAGGATCCCCCTGGGAATTGGGAGAGGTAGAATTAAGGAACAAATTACAGGCCCTGGGAAAGGTGGCAGAGGCAGTGTCGGGATGGATGAATGAGAGATGTCCTGTTAGTTGTTTTCCCCTGTTCACCTTTTCTCCCCAGGAGCTATGGTGTGGATCAAAGATTGGAGCGTATCTCCCCTGAGGGCAAGGTGGAAAGACCCTTACAAGGTTATCTTGACCACACCTACTGCTGTGAGAGTAGCAGAAATTCCTGCCTGGATCCATTACATCAGAGTAAAGCCTGCCGCAGAACTGAAGGAGGGACAGCTCCCAACTAGGAGGAGCTGGACTGAGCAGGACGTGACAGTGGCAGCTGACCTTGAGTTCCCATGGCATGAGCTCCACACCCCAACAACTCCTGGACCTTGGGAGGCCACCTCAGACCCTTACAACCCCCTCAAGCTGGTGTTGTGGAGAACAGCAAGCCCTGCTCCAGTCACACCCCAGGAGCTGACTTGTCCATGCACAGCCGAAGCAAGAGGATCTACATCATCGTGGGACTGTTATTGGACTCATGAGAGCTAAGTGGACTTCAGTTTATGCAAATATCCAGGATGCTAATATAGAAAATTGTAATCAATGTATCCATAAGATAACCAAAGTAGGCCAGAAAGTGACAACTGTTCTATTGTTTTATAGTTACTATGAATGTACCGGGACTCAGCGAGGGACTTGCTTATATAATGCCACTGAATATAAGGTGTGTGACCCTGGGGATGGCCAACCCCATGTTTGCTACAATCCCACAGAGCCACCCAATTACTATGAGTTTACTATATCAGAACAGAATCAGTGGGTTAGAAAGCAGAGAGGGAACTTCTTGTAGCGAGAACTCTAGGCTATGGAAATCCAACCCAGGTATCTCTTAAATTTGATGCATGCCAAGAGCTCAAACTTGCACATAGCAAGCACAGGATATCGTGCAAATCACTTGACTGGGAAAGGTATTATAGGAGAAACCAGAAGTATCTGTGCTCTATAGACTACCCATGTGCTAAATGTGCATAACGGTCATGTGTAATAGAAGGCACCTGGAGTATGGAAGATGATAGCCAGAAAGAGTTTGTACTAGAAAAAGGGGAAGCACCAGCTGATTGCACTACTGAAACTTGCAACCCCTTGATTCTAACTATAAGAAATCCCTCCACCTCTAAGTGGACAAAAGGACTAGTCATATCTTTGGGAATTGATGGCACCAGCCTAGACCCAATATGTCAGTTAAGGGTCAGCATATGAGTTGCCTCCCATTAGGCCAGTCAGGTGGCTGTTTATCATACCTTCTATGATGAATTGAAACAGCCTGTGCCGCCACCCCCAAAGAGCACAAAGAATTTATTCTTTTAATTGGCTGAAAGTGTGGCACAGTCCTTGAATGTAACTTCTTGCTTTATACGTGGAAGAACTGTGACAGGAGATCAGTGACCATGGAAAGCTAGAGAACTCACTCCCACTGAGCCTAAATCAGACATTGCCCCATATTGGAGAAACCTGAAGGACAATGTGTGGATCCTGAAGGCCCCGATTATCGGACAATATTGCCTAGCAAGAAGTGAAGGGAAAAATCTCATTGTGCCGGTAGGACAACTACATTGCCTAGGTCAAAGACTGTACAATGCTACTACTGTAATAACTGTCTGGTGGGGACTGAATTGGACAGAGCTAACTCCCCTGGACCAGTTCCCTGAACTCAGAAATGCCTGGTGGCACCCAGGATTCTCACAAAACTGGAGTGCTCCTCAGGGAATGTATTGAATTTGTGGGAATAAGACATATGCTCGGTTACCTGATGAATGGACAGGCAGTTGTATCATAGGCTTTATAAAGCTCTGTTTCTTTCTACTGCCCATCAAGGCAGGAGAACTTCCAGTAGCCACCCCAGAGGAAGAAGTCCGATGACATCATTGAGACTTACAAATAGGGGAGTGGAAAGAGGATGAGTGACCCCCAGAAAGAATAATACAATACTATGGGCCAGCCACATGGACAGAGTCATGGGGTCACCGGACCCCTATCTATATGCTAAATTATATCATACGATTGCAGGTGGTCTTAGAAATAATCACTAATGAGACCAGCAAAGCTTTGACCCTCCTTGCCCACCAGAAAACTCAAATAAGAAATGCTGTGTATCAAAACAGATTGGCTTTGGATTATTTACTTGCTGCAAAAAGAGAAGTATGTGCAAAGTTCAATCTGACCAGCTGTTGTCTGAAAATAGATGATCAAGGTCTAGTGGTGGAAAATATAGCTAATGAAATTCCCAAATTGGCTCATGTGCTGGTACAGGTGTGGCACAGATTTGATCCGAAATCCATCTTGAGAGGATGGTTCTCTGCTTTTGGAGATTTTAAGACTCTTATAATAGGAGTCTTACTGTTATTGGGTACTTGCCTTCTCCTACCATGCTTATTGCCAGTATTACTCCAGATGGTAAGGAACCTAGTGAGTTCGGCTGTGTCTCAAAGAGGCCCAGGTGGAGTGTATCACATGCACCACCAATGAACTGTGACACAGGTTGATGAGGATGGTGATGAGACTCCGTAACAGGCTGTTCTGAGTTTCAAAGGGGAGAATGAGACATAAGAGCAAAAGCAGAACTAAAGATCTGTCCTAGCCACCCTGAATCAGCCAAGCTGCAGCAGATGTCTCTGCTGTCTGTATGCCCCTCTCTTGACATGTGCTGGGCCTAGACTGTAACCTTGTAACTTCCTTAGGCTTCCATTGCCTTTGAGGGCAGGTAGCCTGACTGGTCTCAAGGGTGTAGACGAATCTGACCTTCCCCTTGAGTCTCAGGACCTTCACGACTGTCACGTCTCTCACATTTTTATGACTCTTACGTGTGCCCTAGCCCTGAAAAATGTATAAAAGAAAGACAGGAAATTCAGGCAGGGATGGGGTGGGGGGGCAGGCGCTCGGTTTTTGAGACACTAGTCTGCCGAGTCTCCCGGACAGAGAAATAAAGCTACTTCTTTTTCTAACTGGTGCCTGGAGTCATCTGTCTGCCATTAGTTTCCTGCTACAAAACAATCCTCCTGCCTCAGCCTCCTAAGTAGCTGGGACTACAGGTGCCTACCACAACACCTGGCCAATTTTTTCTATTTTTAGTAGAGACAGGGTCTTGCTGTTGCTCAGACTGGTCTGGAACTCCTGAGATTAAACAATCCTCTCAAGAGTGCTAGAATTACAGGCATGAGCCACTATGCCTGGCCTCCCATTTAAATCTCAGTGATCTTAGTGAGCCTATGTCTCTGGCATGTGACCTTTACAAGTGTGTCCTCTTCTATATCTCCACCAACTCCTTAGATGAGACCAGAAAATTAGAGGCACCTTTTGTAAGAATGTCCTCCTCGAGGGCCCTGAATAAGGCTTTTTAAAGGCCAAGGAGACTTGGCCTTTTATATGGAGAAGACTCTATGCATTTCCCCTCAGAAACATAATGGAATCATTCTGAGATCTTTGGTCATAACCTTGTGGGGTTCCTAGAAGTAAATTAAAACTGTGGTGCCTGCAACCCCAAGAGTACAGCTCTCCAAACTTATTCACTCATGCTAGTCCACACTCAACCTCAAGCAATTTGTCAAAATTGTAATTTAAATTTCCTACCAGTTATGTATGGTTCAAGCAATTTCTGGGTTTTTTTGTTGTTGTTGTTGTTGTTGTTGTTGTTGTTGTTGTTGTTGTTTTTGGGTTGTTTTTTTTTTTCAGTTTTTGGCTGGGGCTAGGTTTGAACCTTCCACCTCCGGCACATAGGGCCTGCCGGTGCCCTACTTCTTTAAGCCACAGGCGCTGCCCTATTTTCTGTTTTTTAAAAGCCATTTGTGGCTGGGACTCTGTATTAATACATTCCTCAAGTTTCAGGGTGGTGACTTCCCTGACAACTCTGTTGTCTGATGGGACCAAGAAAATTTGTTGATTTTTAAGTTTGTTCAATTTTATCTTGCTTTATCAGTGGGATAAATTCTAAGCACTTTATATGTCAGAGTAGCTTCCTGATTCCTCGGCAATTTTTCAGCTCTCAAATACTTGTTCTCTACTTCAGGAACTCTGATGGTTCTTATGTTAGATCTTTTATTTTTGTCTCACAGTTCTGCTCATTTCTGCTTACTCATTTCCCCCTGTCTTCCATATTGAGTATATTCTATTGATCTGTACTCAAGTTCACCAATTTTTTTCTTCTCTCTTCACCATTCAACTATAGAAACCATTGTGCAAATTTTTTAAAAAGAGTTCATTATGATTTTTAGTTTTATGATTTCATTTGGTCCTTCTCTATTATTTTTATAACTTGGAAGAGATTTTCTGTTTTTCATTTACTTCATAGCAATCCACAATTATGCTTTCAATTAATTTTATACTCTGCATACTTTAAATACTTTAAAATATTTTTGAGATACTTCCAATGTCTTATTCATTTCTGTTACTGCCAGGTGATTGCCTTTTCTCATTTGAGTAGTTATTTCCCTGTTCTAGGTATTATGAATAATTTTTTTATTGTGTCCTGCATATTATAGATATTATTTAAAGAAACCTTTAAATTTTTCATATCTTCTATTTTTGCAAGAAGTTGTTCTAATAAGGTTTGGCTTGTTGGTTCTGGCCTGCTTTCAAGAGCTATAATTCCAATGACGTTTAGTTTAATGAATCTTTGTGATGCATTTCTGGGCTGCATTGTTCTACTAGCTCTACCCGAATTCCTGATAGATACATTGCTGCTGAATCTACCTATAGGGGCAGGAGGTGCTTACCTAGGCCATCTGATGTCATTAGGTAGAGGATGTGGGACTCAGGCCCTACAGACTGTAGAGCATTTTCCTTGTCCTGTTTTTCAGTCATCTGGTACCATTGGTTTTCCTACTGCATATCTATGAGTTTCCCCAGGGGAGGGAAGCACTGAACTGGGCCATCTACTGCTGCTGGTTGGAAGATCAGAAGCTACAGGCCTAAAATCTTCCTGCCACTAGAGGAATGGTTGGGAGAATGAGCAAATGGTTCATTTTCTATTGCAGGGTAGATGTCTTAGAAAGGCCAGTTGCTTTTGCCACTGGGTAGAGGGATTACAGATACCTGCCCTGGATCTTTCACTGCTGAATAGAATGCTATGAGCCGCTGGGCCTAGGCAGTTCTCTTTCGTTAGATAAGGATGTGGAGACAGGGGCCTTGGATCACTTTCTGTCCCAGGATAGAGGACCAGGGGATGTAGGCTAATTGGCACTACCTGTGTATGTGGAAAAACCCACTTATGGTCATCCTGTAAAGGTCACTGTGTTAATTAACCTTCTGGTGATTAACTGTATCTACTGCTTCAAGGAAATGGAGCCTACTGTTTCCTCATTTGGGAGTACAAAATGGACTTTCCTGGGTTGTGCCTGTAGCTCAAGGAGTAGGGCACCGGCCCCATATACCGGAGGTGGTGGGTTCAGACCTGGCCCTGACCAAAAACTGCAACAACAACAAAAAATGGACTACCAGGCCAGAGGTAGCTGTTGTAACTGCTGCTGGTTGATCAGCCAAGTGCTTCTATTGAGTATCAGTCTCTTCCTTAGGCCAATGCTGGGTTTCTACTGTTCCCATTCTTTGCCCAGAGACAGCAAGTTTTGCTTGTTTGTTTCATATTTCATTTTATTTTATTTATTTACTTTTGTCTATGTGTATTGAGATTCTGTGTTGCATACATCTCTAGTAAACAATATAAGGTAGTGGATAGTAAAAAAAAAGTTTAAGGTATCATCATAGTGTAGATCTCCACATCCTTAGGTCTCTAGCCAGTCTACATTCTTTCCACCTTTCAGAGTCCTGTGTTTTGAATTGAATTATTTTTATAGTAATTATTTGTATTTGGAGAGGAATAAGAAAAAAATGAATCTACACTATCTTGTCCACAAACCAGAAGTCCATGTAGCCACCATTTTTATAATTAGAATGCTATACAAATATTCCTAACCTTTTCTGCATTTAGTTAGTCTTCATTAGTACTTTACAATGAACAATAATCAAATTAGGAAATCCCTCTACCTCTTCCCTTCCCCTGCAATTATCTTACTAATGTTAACTAGATTATATCTGTTTTACTTCTTTTTTTAGTTTTCTGATAATTTAGTTCTGAATACCAGTCCTTTTGTCTGAGTTATCTATTCATTTACTGGTTGACTGAGGTTTATAGTCTACCAAAATTATTTAAAGGGTAGTCATTAGAATAATGCACAATTTAAAATTGTTTGCCTATTGCTTTTATACTTCAGTGACAGATTGGTTAGGTAAAAAATGATGCAGTCACGCTTTTCTCTTTGATGATTTTGTATTTTTTTCTACCAAAATTGTGTTCTTAACTACAGCATTATACTATACCTGGTAGGACAAGTCTCTAATGTGAATATTCTTTTTGAATATTTTAAAAGATATATTTCCATATTCACCCTCAAGAAATAAAAAGAAATTACGTGTGGATCATTTTCATGTCTAGTCATGACTGTCATGAATAGCTTGTTACAGTCCTATTAATCACAAAGTAAAGTGACTGGGTAAAAGGGAAAAAATTCTACTACTTCTATTTCTAGGACTTCAGGTTGGAAGAATCTGCAGGGTAGGGAAGCTCACTGAGGAGGATCCAACAATCTTGTGTTACTTTTTCCCTCAGAGAATTTGCTGGATCTTAAACAGTTCTGGGTGAGGCAAAATATCTGCTAAGAAATGCAGATAGCATCAGTTTTCAGAAAACTCATGGGACTAGGGAAACAAAATTAGGAGTTCAGACTTCCAAACTAGTAAATATTGAAGAGGTCAAGATCTCAAGAAGAGGCTCGCTGCCTGTGGCTCAAGTGGCTAAGGCACCAGCCACATACACCTGAGCTGGCGGGTTCGAATCCAGCCCAGGGCTCACCAAAGAACAACAACGACTGCAACCAAAAAATAGCCTGGTGTTGTGGTGGGCACCTGTAGTTCCAGCTACTCAGGAGGCAGAGGCAGGAGAATCGCTTGAGCCCAGGAGTTGTAGGTTGCTCTGAGCTGTGATGCCATGGAACTCTACCCAGAGCAACAGCTTGAGGCTCTGTCTCAAAAAAAAAAAAAAAAATCTCAAGAAGAACGGACAGAAGTGAGATCTAAATCCTAGCACTCTGGGAGGCCAAAGTGGGTAGATTGCTTGAGCTCAGGAGTTTGAAACCAGTCTGTGCAAGAGTAAGACTCTGTCTAAAAAAATAGCTGGACATTGTGGCAGGCACCCGGAGTTCCAGCTACTGGGAGGCTGAGGCAAGAGGATCAGTTGAGCCCAAGAGTTTGAGGTTACTATGAGCTATGACACCATGGCACACTCTGTGGAGGGTGACAAAGTGAGACTCTGTCTCAAAAATAAAAAAAGAAGTGAAATCTATGTGGGTTGATTTTATTCCTTAAGGCATTTGTCCAAATTTGAGCTATAGAGGACATGAAACTAAGAAGCTCATTAAACTTCAGTTAAAAATCTCAACAGATTGGAGGGGGAGCCAAGATGGCGGACCGCAGCCAGCTTTTTACAGAAGCTCCTGTCCAGAAGGAGGCTGAAAGGACAGAAGTTTAGCTAATTAGCTGATGGTTTGGAGCAGAGCCAAGAGAGAAGATTGAGGAGCATACTTCAACCTTCCTGAGGCGAGCTGTGACCCCAAAAAGACAACCAAAAGGTACAGAATCCACCACCAAGCGGACGGGAGTCCCCTCCCCCGCAACAAGTGCTCGCAGTTTACTCCATGCAAACAAGCGAGCAGAATTCAAACTTCCTCCCACTCTATCCCACAGGAGAAACCCCCTAAAAACTGGACCTCCTACCCCTGCTGGTGTGCCACTGCACCCTACCGCCAGGCACAAAGCTGGAAAACTGTATAAATCTGTATATATTCCCCACTTGCAACATTGAACTCTGAGTCCCCACCCACCCACTCCGAGATCCGGAGGTTTATTACCTATGGAGTTCTGATTCCTGGGGTTCTCCTTGGGAGAGGTGGAGGGGTGA
>CAUYQV010021020.1:0-15987 GCA_963574575.1 Galagoides demidoff
AAAAGCTCAGTTTTAAAAAATGCCTTAGGAAGAAATGATCATCATATTACCAGTAAAAATATATAGAACTTGGGTACTGTATTTTACAGTTTGCTCATAAAAAAATTAATTATGGCTCGGCGCCTGTGGCTCAAGCGACTAAGGCAACAGCCACATACACCTGAGCTGGCAGGTTCCCAGCCTGAGCCTGCCAAACAACAATGACAGCCACAACCAAAAAATAGCTGGGCATTGTAGTGGGCACCTGTAGTCCCAGCTACTTGGGAGGCTGGAGCCCAGGAGTTGGAGGTTGCTGTGAGCTGTGATGCCATGGCACTCTACCCAAGGTGACAGCTTGAGGCTCTGTCTCAAAAAAAAAAAAATTAATTCATTAAAGGTGAAAACTACCACAATTTTTACAAATAGAGGGCTAAGCATGGTGGCACATACCCATAGTCCCACCTACAAAGGAAGCTGAGGTGGGAAAATTGCTTGACACCAAGGAGTTCAAGGACGGAGTGATAATAATCTCTATACTCCTGCCTGAGTGACAGAGCAAGACCTCATCTCTAAATAAATAGAGAAGTAAATTATAATTAGGAAAACTCACGAGGCTACATGTAGCAGACACAGGGATGTGCTGGGAATGCTAATGGAAAATAGCCTTCAGCTGCCAGTCCTCCTCAGGAATTGCCTCAGCTAAATTCAGCTGCCTTCCTAAGTGGTCCTTATCTAATGACTGATCAAAACATAGCCTGGGCTCGGCGCCTGTGGGTCAAGCAGCTAAGGCGCCAGCCACATACACCTAAGGTGGTGGGTTTGAATCCCCAGCCCGGGCCCACCAAACAACGATGGCTGCAACCAAAAAAAATGGCTGGGCGTTGTGGTAGGCGCCTGTGGTCCCAGCTACTTGGGAGGCTGAGACAGGAGACTCGCTTGAGCCCAGGAGTTGGAGGTTGCTATGAGCTGTGATGCCATGGCACTCTACCCAGGGGGATAGCTTGAGGCTCTGTCTCCAAAAAAAAAAAAAGAAATATAAATATAAAATTAGAACAAAACCAGAAACTTCTGGCTGCCTTCTATGCACACTACTGCAGACTGTCCCACATGTCTCCTTGAGGTACTGCAGTGGGGAGGAGAAAGGGGCCATGCCTAATGCATATTGTAAATGCATTATTAGGAGGGAAGGGTTCCAGGGCAAATCAGGCCATAGCTCAGTTGCCAGTCATGACTCAAACACTGGTCTGAGTTGGCTCACCTGGGTGCTCTCATCATGGAAGCCCTCAAGAAAGCTCTCTAGCAGTTCATCAGCATTGTCAATCCGCTCAGCGTACTCGCCCACAATCCAGATCATGGCAGCCCGGGCCTCAGGCTCATCCAGGGAGTCCAGGTTCTCACACAGTGTGGCGATAACACTCTCATACCTGGGGAGACCAAAGCATAGCCAGTATGTGAGCATCAAAGGAGTCCAGGCAACCCAGCAGAGGCCAAGGGAGATGGGCAACTGCCCCACAAGGCTGCAAGAAGTGGTGAGTAAAGGGGGTTTGAGTTTTAACTGTTACATGTTAGCTCTTATTTTGGCCCTGGAATCACAGAAGAGACAGCTCAGGGAAATAAAAAACAAAGGGTTTCTTTTGAAAATGCTGTTTGTGGCATGGAAATAAGAAAGAGGCAAGAATCTCCCTTTTTCTTTTTTTTTTTTGTTTGAGGCAGTCTTACTTCATCACTCTGGGTAGAGTGCTGTAGCATCGTAGCTCACAGCAACCTCAAACTCTGGGGCTTCAAGTGATCCTCTTGCCTCAGCCTCCTGAGTAGCTGAGATTACTGGCACCTGCCACAATGCCTGGCTAGCTGTTCTACTTTTAATAGAGATGGGGTCTCACTCTTGCTCAGGCTGTTCCTGAACTCCTGAGCTCAAGCAATCTACCTGCCTTGGCCTCCCAGAGTGATGGGATTAGAGATGTGAGCTACCACACCCAGCTAGAAGCTCCTTCTTTTTCTTCCCCACCAACCTCATCCCCAAGCAGAGCTGGATCATCCTCTCCCTGGGAGGGGTGGGCACGTACTTGTTGGGGTACTTGCGGAAGATATCCTTAATAACCACTATGGCTTCCTGGACCACATAGTTGACCTTCGTCTGGATGAGATCAAGCAGCGTGCTCACACAGCGCTCTGCAGATTGCTGTGTAGGAAGAAGAAGAGAGTGCGGGCAAGGTCGCTGTACCCTGTCTCCAACAGTGCCTCTGATGACCACGCCTTGGCCAGGAGCTCCAAGTCACTCCTCACCCACCTTTCTCATCAGAGCAGAACAGGAAAACCTGCTCTTCGGTAATAGGGGGGAAGACCAGTGCTAATGATGCCCCTGGGATGGAAGGGACACAGGGAGACAGAATGAAACTAAGAACAAGCCAGAAGTAGGGTTCCTGAGGGTGGGGAGGGTCCCTGGAGCTCCTCTAGGGCAACTGGGCAAGTCAAACACCCCTCCACCTTTTGTTTGTTTATAAATGGGCTCTTATGACCAAAAACATTTAAACAGTCTCTGCTTGGACCAGCTCTTCCACCTTTATTCCCACACACTGTGCTATCGACCTGGTTGGGGAGATTTCTCAGATGATCAATCAGACCACCATCATAGGCACCAAGGGGAAAAAAGCCCCAAGGGTCTGGGTTGTGGGTGACCCTGGATACTGTCTCAAGATCCTCCAGCCACCAGTGGACCCATTTAAGGTGAGTCTGGCTCAGTGGTCAAAGAACATCTCCACTAGTAGAGAGAACAGCAGGGGATGAAATGCCAGCACACCAGCGTCTGGAGTAGCCCTGGGAAGCTTGGACAAAGAGGCACATAGGCAGCTGACATACAACAGGCACAGCCCCTGAGCACGCTCTGTGAAGTGAAAGCTAAGTCTACCAGGGCCACCAGTAGCTTACAGCTGCCCCACCATCTTAGCTAATGCTGCAGGTAAACTGTAATTATGATGGGTTAATGTAATCTGCAGCAAGTCTAAGACCTAGGAGAATATAGAATAAAAACGAGACGACTGGATCTGTACAGTGTGGGTGCCCGCGAGACTCTAGTGGTGACACGCAAGTCCTCCTGAAAGGTAAGCAGCTGTAGATTCTGCTAGACTCAGACTGGTTTCTTGCTTTTGGCTCCCTTTCCCTCCCCAGCTGAGAATAAAGTCCTAGAACCTCACCTCCACTTTGATGGCACAGCGGCCAATGGCACGCACAGCCTTCCGTACAAAGTCCACATCCACTTCCGTCGCATACTCTTTCAGCTCTGCCAACACCTATGGCCCAGACAGAGAAGAGGTTCAGGGGGATCTGATGGAGCAATCTCTCGGAACAGCCCTGGGAAGTAGGTATGTATACATAGATCCCTAGAAGAATAGGATTCTGCTTCCTGCTCAAGGTAGAAAGCTCAAGGGAGATAGAGCTGTGAGTTGCCCCCAAAAGAAAGCAAGGCTATACAAGCCTTGTTTTAGGTTGATCTAGCTAACACAGCTAACTACCACTTTTTAAAAGTTGGATGACAGGTAATATAGGGAGAAATTCTTTTTATTTTTTACTAGCCTCACTTCCCTAGCTTAAAAACATTTTTTTTTTTGGTAGTTTTTGTTCTGGGCTGGGTTTGAACCCACCACCTCCGGTATATGGGGCTGATGCCCTACTCCTTGAGCCACAGGCGCCTCCCCTCCCCTTTTTTTCTGAGACAGAGTCTTACTTTGTTATCCTTGGTAGAGTGCTGTGGAGTCACAGCTCACAGCAAAATCAAACTCTTGGACTCAAGCGATTCTCTTGCCTCAGTCTCCCAGGTAGCTGGGACTACAGGTGCCCGCCACAATGCCCAGCTATTTTTAGAGACAGGGTCTCGCTCTGGCTCAGGCTGGTCTCAAACCTGTGAGCTCAGGCAATACACCTGCTGGAATTATAGGCATGAGCCACCATGCCCAGCCCAAGAACATTCTGGTTTTTTTTTTGAGATGGAACCTCAAGCTATCCCCCTGGGTAGAGTGCCATGGCACCACAGCTCATAGCAACCTCAACTCCTGGGCTCAAGCGAGTCTCCTGCCTCCGCCTCCCAAGTAGCTGGGACCACAGGCGCCCTCCACAACGCCCGGCCATTTTTTGGTGGCAGCCATCATTGTTGTTTGGCGGGCCCAGGCTGGGGATTCAAACCCGCCACCTTAGGTGTACGTGGCTGGCGCCTTAGCCGATTGAGCCACAGGCGCCGAGCCAAGAACATTCTTTAGTAACAAAAACATCAGTTGTTTTACTTGCTTACAAAGCCTCATGCCCATGCATGAAATGAACTGTTAGAAGTTATGCTCATCAGGATGCCCAGAGACCACAGCTCATTGGTGGCAGAGCTGTCCAACACCAAAGCCCATACCCTGACCATCATGCTCTGCTGACCTGGGCAATGTTGGCCTGGGAGGCCAGGCGGATCATGATGTCTAGCTTCTCCAGCTTCACGTAGATGGGGTCATTATACTTCACAAAGAAGACCTTCATCTCATGTTTCAGGATCTCAGGCCTGGTGGGGGGGCAGGATGCCCAGAGAGCAAAAAGCAAAGTTTAAGCCCTATGAGTAAACCCCTCCATATTTGCTGAGATATTTCTGGAGTCTGAAATAGAGTCTAATGTTTGTGAAGGCAGAGTCACTGCCCTAGTTGCAAGTTCCTGGGCAGAGGGCCACTCATTAGCCTGAGCAAGGTTCTGACTGGCTACTGTGTGTCTCACCATATCACAGAAAGGTACGCGGGAATACAGCAAGACAAGTTCACATCTTTTTTTGGTTGCAGCCTTCATTGTTGTTCGGCGGGTCCGGGCTGGATTCGAACCCGCCACCTTAGGTATATGTGGCTGGCGCCTTAGCCGCTTGAGCCATAGGCGCCAAGCCGACAAGTTCACATTTGAGAGGCAGCAGAAACCATGTGAAAAGTCTGAGAATCAGATCTCAGTTCCAATTCTAGCTTACGACCTCAGGTCTCTGTTTCCTCACCCATGAAATGGGAATGATACTGTGAAGAAAAGAAACCTTTGAGGCCTAGCATGCGGGAACTCAGGTTCTGGGAGTGCTCTCCCTGATCCCTAAATAATAAACGTGATTAATTATGCCCATACTATTTGTACAAACACTATGGTTTATGACAGACATCTGCTTTTCTTCTAAGAATCTGGAATTTTGGTAGGTACCCGCAATAAAAACCTTGGGGGGTTAGTCTCAAACAGGCTTCTCGGGGCAGAGACATACACATGTTGCTGCATTTTATTGCTAGGGGAGGAATATGCTCTGTGTGACAACCCCACAGGAAAAAAGGGAACATAAGGAAGTCTCCCAGAGATTCTTCCCATCATTGTCTTTCTCCCTTAAGATCCAACTGTGTGTCCTTATGACATTCCTCTAATAAATCTAAGCAGTGAGTACTACTATGTGCTGAGCCCTGTGAATCTTACTGATGAATCTCTGAAGGCTGAGGGGGGAGGTCCCTGGGGACCCTGACACAGATACCTACATAACAGGCCTGTTGGTGAGAGTTAGACATGAAGCTTCTAGCATGACTGATGCCTACTCAGAGAAGGCACTTGCTGGGCAGGGACTGTCACCAGAAGAACACTTTCATGCATATCACTGCTTCTCCCTCAAAGGCAACACCCTTCTGCCCTGAACTGACACCACCCACTGCATTTTTCTTAGATAAATCTTCCTTAGAAGACTAAGGAAACTTCAGGGGTTAAGAAGCTTGTTAAGTCACAGGGCTAATGCTAATAAGGACGGGACTAAGATGAGAGTCATCACCCCCTGACTGCTATTCCTATGTCCTTTCCAGAACAGAAAGGAGGAAGGAAAAGGAATGAGGACAGATGGTAAAGGAGGGAGAAGACAGGGCAGACAGAAAGGAGGAACCTGGGTACTTAGTGCCACTGTACAACTGTGGGGAGGTCCTGGCCAAGCAAGGAGGCTTGTTATGCCCTGTGGGAGAAGGGAGATCCTGGGTTGAGTAGGAGGAAGATGATTTCT
Source organism: Galagoides demidoff (assembly GCA_963574575.1). Lineage (NCBI taxonomy): Eukaryota > Metazoa > Chordata > Mammalia > Primates > Galagidae > Galagoides > Galagoides demidoff. The sequence continues at coordinate 6,005 of CAUYQV010021020.1, forward strand.
GTAATCAGGATTTGGCAAAAGCTGCCCTGCCCAAATGCATGTCAGGACCAGGCCAGGATGTATCTCAGTGACATGAACAACTTAAAAGATTTACTATGTTAAATATAACACAGGGAGCCCTTCACACTGATCTGGATCTTACAAGGCACTACACCTCATTAAATCTTATTAAGGGCATCGGTGTGTAAAGACCCACACTGCAATTGGGAAGCCCTACTTTCATCCCTTGGTTTAGATGCTCAGAAAACTTTCCCATATTTACCAAACTTTACAAATGTCCCAATACAACCAATATCTCTGAGCCTCCCAGGAGTACTAAGAAGAGACTGATGCTAGGACAAGGAGAGTGTGCTGTTGTCCAAGAGAGAATGACTACGAGAGGCCTTCATCTCTGTATATCTGCACTCTGAGCAACAGGCCTGATGTAACATATGAATACTCAATAGTAAGTTGCTACTGCCAATTCCTGATTGCTGAATAAGCAGTTTGACGAAAAAGGCTAGGAGGAGAGAATTCAGGAGGCCAATTCCACTCCCTGGGGCTTCAGATCTCCCTCATTCAGAGCTGCCTCAGAGGAAGGAAAGGATACTTTCACAGAACCCCTTAGATTCAGCATTGTGCAACTATTTTTCAGCTCCAGCCTACCCATGGGACCAGACCCCTTGTTTTAGGAGCAGAGATTTACTGCCGCAGTCACTGTCATGGGAGGAGAGAAATGGGCTGCCTGGCATTTGGAATGACTCTGATAGACTTCTCTCCAGACCTTGTAGCTGATGAAGTCCAACAGTTCCTTACTACCTTGGAGTCTCCGACCATTGGAAATTTAACTAGAGCCACGGACTCTGTCCCCATGAAAAATGCACACAGACACACATAATCTTCCACCCCATTTCAGGAGGGCTCTATGGCCTCTGAAGCCATTTGATATCCAGGTTAAGAAGCCCCAAGCCAGCTGTTACCTAGCCTGCTCCTGGTTAGGTTAAATCAGGGCTTCTTAAGCTCAGTACTGTTAACGTTTTGGGTTCAAAAGTTCCCTGTTACAGAGGGTGTGCTGTGCATTATTGCATAGTGACCAATCCCTGGTCTCTACCCATGAGATGCCAGCAGCATTCCCCCTGTTGTGAAAACCAAAAATGTCTCCAAGACATGGGGAGATCAACATTGCCCCTGATTAAGAACCCCTGGGTTAAGCAATGCTTTTAAGACTTCCTGAATAGTGACAGGTCAGTTTCCCTTGAAGCCCTCTTCTAAGCAGAAGATCCTTGGCCCCACACAAGGATGCACACCCCAAGTGTGTGGTGATTTCAGCACCTTTTCTGTACAATGAGGTTGATGTTGCGCAGGGCCACGTACTGCAGCTCTGGCTCAGCTGATAGCAGTGTGACCAGGGGTGGAGCCAGCTTCTTGAGCAGTGTCCCATAGTAGTCCAGATCCTTAGATAACATCTCCATGAATTTCATCAGCACCTTCACAGCAGAGAGCACCACAGCAGAATTGGCATGGGACAGCCTGGGGGTGACCCGCTCACAGATGCTAGGTTCCATCAGTTCCAATGGGACAGATAGGAAAGACAAAGGGGAAATATCCTGTTTTTAGTTATCCAAATAGAAAGCGTTCTGGAGGAGGAAGATTTAGATTCTGGTTCTGCTACCTGCTAACTGACCCTAAGCAGGTTCAAACCACTCTGACCCTCAATTTCTTCAGCTACTAAATGGAGATGATGCCTGGGGCTTAAGTGAAATACATGTGGAAAAAAAAAAAAAAAAAGGAGCACAGTGCCTGGTGCATAGTAAATACTTCCTAAGTACCAACTCACTCCCTTCCATCTACTGCTAGGGCATTCAAATGGGGCAGAAAATAATGTTGTTAAAGACCAAAAAGTCAGGTGAGTCACAGCTGGGTGACCTGTACAATTCCCTCCACTTCACTAAGCTGGAATTTCCTCATTGGTAAAATGGAGAATGGTGATGGGACCTCTCTCAGCTACTTTAAAGATTACTTAATGTGAGAAAAGCACCCAGCAGAGCCCCAGGTACCTAGTGATAATTTAATGAATGGTGGCTCTGATGCTACCCATCTCTTAGACTCAGCAAAAGTGACTTGGGCTTCTGTCAGCTCCCAGATCAAGCCATGCCTGTGTCTACAGCAGTCAGCTGACTGCCTGAGGCAATGCTACTGATCACTAGGCTCTGCAAAGGTGGAAAATAGCTGGCCTCCCTTAAGGTATATCTGAGAATGGTTTGCCCGCAAGGCCCTAGAAAGGAGCCCACCAAGACCTGTTACACAGCTAATGGTTAGAGGCCCCTGAGGACCAGATCTAGGGGTCCTCAGGCTAGACTGGCAAGCAGGGCAGCCTCCTCACCTCTGGGCCTCCCGGTCATCCTTGGGCATATAGTTGGCCAAGCAGTCCAGAATGAAGATCTGGCCCCACTCCGTGCACTCATTTAGGGCTGTCAGCAGCTTGTTAATGGACTGTGGGTTCAAGTCGAGCAGGTTGCTACTAGGGTGAGACTCTGCGATCTCCGACAGGGCGGCCACTGCATTTGCTACCACCTGGTTGAGAGGGTGGAAGGGACAGAGGCTGAAGGCACTGCTCAGAGGCCAGGAGGCAGTGGGGCTAATGATGCTGGCTGCGCAGAGGTTGCTGATGCTTAAAGGAATATAATTGTATTGGGTAAAGTATAAAGTCACATAACAAGACCCACTCCAAGTTCTCACTCTGTTGACTCCTCTACAAATTGGCAGTGAAATATTTAAAAAAAAATAAGAAAGATCTGCCTCTAAGTGTCTGATAATAGAAAGCATTACCAGCTACCTAAACACAACAGCCTCTGTCTACCAGCTACAACACCTCATTTCAGTGCTTGTCAATTATGCTTCTCAGCACTAGATTTCTGCAGAGCTCCCTGAGCTGGAAGAAAGGAGCTTTCCAGGTGAAGCTCTGGGTCCTCAACAACAGTTCCATTAGAGCTGCTGGGTTTTTTTAGAAATAGGGCCTCATTCCATTGCCCAGGCTGAAGTACAGTGGCATGATCATAGCTTACTATAACCTTGAACTCTAAGGCTCAAATAATCTTCTTGCCTCAGCCTCTCAAGCAGCTGGGACTATAGGTGGGCGCTACCACACCTAGCTAATTTTTACTTTTTATAGAGATGAGGTCTCACTATATGGCTTTAAGTGATCCTCCTAACTTGGCCTCCCAAAGTGCTGGGATTACTGTGCAATTTTTAAGTGTATTTTGACACTGTTTTCATGTTTTCCCTGTTATGAACACTGCTCCAATAACCCATCCATGTACTGGCTACTCAGCGCCCATTTGTGGCAGTTGCTCAACATTTCTGTAGGATGCAAAGTGGGGAGGGCTTGGCCCAGGGATTTGTTCATTTCACTTCATATAGCCTCTGCAAAACTGCCCTCCAAACTACTGCCACCACTATGGGTGATTAGAGTCCCCATCTAGGCACATCCTGATGTTCTGTCTTCCAGGCTATGCTATTTCAAGGGTGACCTGCTATGATCTTGCAAAGATGTAGGGAAAGGGAAAACACTCCATATTCGGGACTTACAGATGGTCTTGGTGAGAAGAGTGCAACAATGAGAGGGGGAAAGGGAAGGATGGCATTACTATAGATTGCAGACCCACTGTATGCCAGGCCATGTCAGGCATGTCACCTTCACAGTACTCCTACCAACCATGTGAAATTAGATCCATGTTACTGATAAAGAAAAGAGGAATATGGAAGGTTAGGCAGCTTGCTCAAGGTCACAAAGCTTGAGGGCAGAGATGGGAATCCAGGTCTAGCTCATTCCCAAGACAATAAATGAGCCACCACAAGACACAAGAACAAGTGTTGTACTTAACAGGGCTCTGAATTCTAGAAACAAGAGACTGCCTGGTGGAGAGTGAGCCTAAGTCTTTCTAAGCAACCCAGAAGATGGCAGAGGTAGGTGGCAGTGGCTTACCATGGGGTTAGAGTCGGAGATAAGGTCTTTAAGGGTGTCCAAAAAGCCCTGGTCCTCTACCAGTTGGGCATTGATGTCATGAAGCTTGGCCACACACACAGCTGCTGTCTTCCGCACATATGGATCCTCATCCTTCAGGCACTTCCGGAGTGGTTCACACAGGTACTCTGTGATCTTGTCAACACGGATGCAGCCCATGGTCCGCACAGCCAATGCTCGAATGAGGGGATTGGGATCCTCACAATCCTGAGGGGAACCAGCCATTGGCCGGGGGCAGGGTGGAATGAGCCATCTGTGGCTTCAAATTCTTCCTGGCCTACAGCTTTGAGCACTGTTGGGCTGAGCAACCAGATAGTTGCCTTGGGAATCTCCACCAACTGCAGCTGACAGTACCAAAAGTAAATGCCATGTAAGGGGCACCTAGCATTTGCCAGATACTGTGCAGAGACTATGCATGTTATCTCCTTTGATCCCTGACTGGCCCTTGTTTCGCAGGTAAGGAGTTTGCTCTCAGGAAGGTGGGATTACCCAAAGCCACACAGCAGAGCTGTGATTCAAACCCACATCCATCTAGCACCACGGCCCTCGATCTTTCCACTGGGGCCACAGACACCTTCATTTTCTCATATCTGAGTATTGACAGAGCTAGGGAGCTAAGGTTCTAAAAGTGTATAGAACTGACACTTCAATCTGGAGGACAGAAAATATAGAAAGGGAACACAGAAGCTTTCAGATATTTGCTGAACCCTGCCCTGGCAAAGTGTACAAAGTGATGGCCTCCCCTCAAGGGGATGAGGGGATCATTAGGCCTTATAATACCTCACATGGGATGAGTTAGGCAGGTCTTTAGTTAGCACCAGATTGTCTACAGAGAGAGGGAGCCCTCTGCTGGAGGAAAAGGCCTCAGGCTGGGCAAGAAGAAAGTTGTTAACTGTGAGTTCAGCTTGAATTAAGGGATTTGGGGGGACCATTTAACTTAATTATTGCTAGTTTTGAAATGTCTTTGTAAGAGTAGGGTTGATACACATGCAGAGTAGGAGATGGGGGTCACACTTATCTGTGTTCCTATGGAAACTATTTGAATATTTGTTTTACGTGGATTTTTATTCACTTTTCAGACATGCTATCAAAGAGCTCCCCTCTGTTGCTCAGCAAGCATTTGTAGCTTATACAGTGGCAGAATGGGCCAAAAGCTTAGTGTTGTGACCTGTTTTAAGAATAAAGTATCTTGAAATTAAAAAAAAAAAAAAAAGGAGAGTTGTGGAGAAAGGAGCTTCACTATTTCCATTATGGCCACAGGGCCCCACCCCAGGAGATTGAGGAGAGATGAAACAGTGAGCACCTCATGCCCCCACTTCCACCAAGCTCCTATTCACCTTCACAAAGGTGTTGACAGCCATAATGGCCATGTCAGGCTGACTCTTGGCATAATTCATCAAGTATAGGTACACCAGCTTCTTCAGCTCCAGGTTGTCTGTCTGCATACAGTTCACCACATCCGGGAAGAGGGCACTAAAAGGTCAAAATGGTGTTAGCAAGAGGAAGGCTAAAGAAAGAAAGAGGAAGATTTTCAGGCTGCTAGTTAGGGAGTGGGGACAGTGGCTAAGCGGGAATAAACAGGACTTTCTAGTGAAAGGGAGGGTATTATTAATGCTATGCTGCCAATGAACACCTATCAGTAGAAACAGAATCCCAAAGGGTGATTTTAAAATAAAAAGTCCCTAGCTTTTTTTTTTTTTTTTTTGAGACAGAATCTCACTCTGTCTCAAAAAGTTGAGTTCCGTGGCATCACAGCTCACAGCTTAAGCCCTGCAAGTCTTGGGCTTAAGTGATTCTCTTGCCTCAGCCTCCCAAGTAGCTGGGACTATGGGCACCTGCCACAAGAGCCAGCTATTTTTTGTTATAGTTGTCATTGTTGTTTTAGCTGTCCTGGACCCAGGGTTTGAACCTGCCAGCCTTGGTGTATGTGGCTGGTGCCATAACCACTGTGCTATGGGCACTGAGCTGAAAAGTCCTTAGATCTTTTCACATGATTCAAACTTTGTGCTTGGGAGCCCATCAAACTCAAAGCTGCCTGTTAGCTGCTATGATATTCATCCTGAATCTCAGTTTCCTCATTTGCTAGGAAAGTGCAACAGAAACTCACTTCAAAGGGCCCTTGGGATGTTATTATTATTGTTGTTTTTTGAGACAGAGTCTCACTACGTCGCCCTGGGTAGAGTACCATGGAGTCACAGCTCATAGCAACCTCAACTCTTGGGCTTAAGTGATTCTCTTGACTTGGGCTTAAGTGATTCTCTTGACTTAGCCTCCCAAGTAGCTGGGATTACAGGCGCCCGCCACAATGCTCGGCTATTTTTTGGTTGAAGTTGTCATTGTTGTTTGGCAGGCTGGGGCTGGATTTGAACCTGCCAGCTCCTGTGTATGTGGCTGGCACCCTAGTTGCTGAGATACAGGTATCCAACCAGTTATTTATTTTTTTTTAGAGATAGGGTTTTGCTCTGTCACCTAGGCTGGAGCACGGTGGAGTGATCACAGCTCGCTGTAACCTTAGACTCAAGTTATCTTCCAGCCTTAGCCTCCTAAGTAGCTGAGACTATAGGTATGCACCCTCATGCCCAGCTAATTAAAAAAAATTTTCTTAGAGATCTTGCAATGTTGCCCAGGGTAGTCTCAAATTCCTGGCCTCAAGTGATCCTCCCACCTTGGCTTCCAAAGTGCTGGGTTATAGGCATGAACCACCATGCCCAGACCCTTATGATAATTAAATGAGACAACATATTTAAGATATTTGGTCTTTGATATCTGGGAGGTGCTGAGTAAATGAAAATGATTCTGCTGATACTTAACATGATCTCTCACATTGGGCTGCTGATTCTGGAAGGCTATAGGAAAGCGAGATGGACCACATTGTTTTTATAAGGGGCAGCCCTAGCACTAAAAACCACCACCTGCTATGTGCCAGGCTTGGTGCTAAGGCTTTATATGTACTTGATCCCATTTAACTACCCTGAGAAGCCTAGGGATTAGACAATACTGAGTTTCATAAATGTCAAATAACCTGCCTGAAAGAGCCAGGTCTGACTCCAAATCCTGTGTTCATGACTATCGGGTGGAACCCTTCCCGACATGGTACCCATGGTATGTCACAGGCCCCACTGAAATGTGAAATATAATTAAGATCAATTTTCTATCTCTAGAATCACTACCTCCCCTCTCAGTTCTTGCGCATTTACAGTTAAGGCCATAGCAACATGGTCAAAGTGAATTTCCTGAGTCCCAATAGGCAGGAGACCAGCTGAAGCTGAAATGGATGTGTCACCTTAGAAGATGATACATGAGGAAGAATAGGGAGTGGGGAGCAGGGTAAGGAGGAGGGGGAAGAACTGCCATTGAGTCTGACTTAATCTTTTTGGTTCATCATGTAAGCAAACCAAGTTCTTTTGAGACAAAAGAACAAAGATGTTTCCTCTGTGAAGAGGTGATAGCAATGCTCTAGTTAAAGGAGAGCAGCTTTGTCCTGGAAGGAATCTGACGAAAGGAGGCCTGATCTTCTAGCAGACGCCTGTTCCTTCCGTTTCTCTGTATTCAGCAGGTCTCTGCATAGCTGCCTCTCCTGAGTCCTCATCAGGAGGCCCCTGGCTGAGGGTGGCAATGGGATAGGGCAATGCATGGGGAAGCAGGAACCATATGATCCTATCACAGGACCTGGATGGGAAACTATTCCACGTCAGCACCCAGGCAAGGCACAGGACTGAGAACCGTGAGGGCACAAAGCAGAGTGTATGGATAAAAACAGCCTGGATTTGGATTTCAGAAGGGCTAGGCTTGAATTGTTGGTCTGCCATAAACCTTGTCACTGATAAGCAGCCATTTTACTCTTCCATCTGATTTCTCTGTCAGTTAAAACTTCCATTACCCATAATATGTGAACTTTAAGAAACCACTGAGAAAACATATCTGAAAGTATTCTGTAGATTCTCAAATACTGTGCAAATATTAAGTAGTTATAAAATCTTGTCCCTAGGGTCTTTACAATGTGGTAGGCAGGCAAACACAGTACACATAAGAGAACAATCTAGATTTAGTGACTAGTGACAGGAACAGAAAGCACATGCTGTGAGTTCAGGGTGGTAGGCTGGGGTGATGAGGGAAGGCAGACCTTGAACAGGTTTTAAAAGATGGGAAAACAGGCTCGGCACCTGTGGCTCAATCGGCCAAGGCGCCAGCCATGTACATCTAGGGTGGCAGGTTCGAATCCCCAGCCCGGGCCCGCCAAACAACAATGATGGCTGCAACCAAAAAATGGCCGGGCGTTGTGGCGGGCACCTGTGGTCCCAGCTACTTGGGAGGCGGAGGCAGAAGACTTGCTTGAGCACAGGAGTTGGAGGTTGCTATGAGCTGTGATGCCATGGCACTCTACCCAGGGGGATAGATTGAGGCTCTGTTTCAAAAAAAAAAAAAAAAAAAAAAGATCAAGATCCCGTCTCTACTAAAATAGAAAAACTAGCTAGGCCTAGTGGCAAATGCCTATAGTTCAGCTACTGGGGAAGCTGAGGCAAGAGGATTGCTCAAGCCTAAGAATTTGAGGTTGCTATAAGCTATGATGACACAGCACTCTATCCAGTGTGACGGAGTGAGACTCTGTCTCAAAAAAATAAAATAAATAAAACCTGACTTCAGGGCGGCGCCTGTGGCTCAGTGAGTAGGATGCCGGCCCCATATACCGAGAGTGGCGGGTTCGAACCCAGCCCCCGGCCAAATTGCAACAAAAAATAGCTGGGTGTTGTGGCAGGCGCCTGTAGTCCCAGATACTTGACAATTGCCCTAAGCCCAAGAGCTGGAGGTTGCTATGAGCTGTGATGCATGGCATTATACCAAAGACAACGAAGTGAGACTCTGTCTCTAAAAAATAAAAAAAACAACCTGACCTCACTTGAATATCCCACTGGAAGGAGTTGATGAAACAGTTAAGTTTTACTTGGAAGGAAGTTTCCAAGTAAATCCTTAAATTAATACCTCACAAAAATGGGATATAGGCGAGCATTCCTAGCACTCTGGGAGGCTGAGGTGATCAAGATCAGCCTGAGCAAGCGTGAGATCCCATCTCTACTAAAAATAAAAATAAATTAGACAGGCTTTGTGGTGGGTGTCTGTAGTCCCAGTTACTCGGGAGTCTGAGTCAGGAGGATCTCTTAAACCCAGAGTGTTAGGTTGTGAGGCATATATATATGCCAGCCCTTACTATATAACGCCAGGCACTCTAGCATGGGCAACAAAGTGACACTGTATCAAAAAAAAAGTTTTATTTAGAGAAGCGGCAGTATCTTTAAAGACCAAACTGAAGTAACTGGTGAAACATTTGTACACGGGAAGGGGAATAATGAGGGGAGAGCCCTGAATGTGGGGAACCCACCCCTGTCTGGCCCAGCTCTCTGCTGCCCTCAAGTGCTGGTTCAATGGCATCTTGAGAGATGGGCCAGCTGTGGGCAGGCTGACCCCTCCTGGGGTTTGATTTGGAGCACCTGGACCCCAGGTGGAGCCTGAGCAGGAGGTTTGTACACTGCATCTCGCTCCCATCCCACCCCAAAATCTGCCCATTTGCTATCACGCCACAGGTGTCCAGTGACAGGAGAATATGGATCATTAGCAACCCACTGCCTCTCAGAGCAATTTCATACTGGGAGTTCCATAATTGTCTTTTAATATGGGATTTGAAAGACATTCTGTCTAGAGTCTAGACAGACAGACAAATCCCACATTAAAAGTGAGTTTCGGCTCGGCGCCTGTGGCTCAATTGGCTAAGGCCCCAGCCACGTACACCTAAGGTTGCGGGTTCGAATTCCCAGCCTGGGCCCGCCAGACAACAGTGATGGCTGCAACCAAAAAATGGCCGGGCGTTGTGGCGGTCGCCTGTGGTCCCAGCTACTTGGGAGGCGGAGGCAGGAGACTCGCTTGAGCCCAGGAGTTGGAGGTTGCTATGAGCTGTAATGCCACAGCACTCTACTCAGGGGGATAG